>OLKM01000790.1:192071-222126 GCA_900291075.1 Melanogrammus aeglefinus
CCCCCCCCTGTCTCACCATGCGGTGGTACACGGTGGCCCTGTCTCACCCCCCCCTGTCTCACCATGCGGTGGTACACGGTGGCCCGGTTGACGTAGAGGCTCTCCACCAGGGCGGGGGGGACGTCCATCTCCTCCGAGGCGGCGTAGCGCACCACGCCCAGCGCCTCGCCGAACTGGACCACCGCCGCAGCACACGCCCCCTCCCTGAACAGCGCGTTGCCCTCCGACAGCAGGTTGAACACCAGCTGGGACACCATTACCTGGGGAGTGGGGGGGAGACGGGTGAGGAAGACTCAGACCTCCGTGTCGAAATCTCCCAACTTTCTTGCGTCGTTCCTCGAAGGCGCCCCCCCTTTTTGTCTTCAACTTTCGGAAATCTTAGAGTAGACCGAGAGCAGCGATGACGCTCAACAAAATGGCTGCGCCCGTTTGTTTTTGTACCACGGTGGTCATTTTAAATGCTCTTACACTTGATTACATTGCTACTTTATTCCGGTCACCAATTTTTAAATTGCACGGTCTTGCTGTGCGTGCAATACATTGTAAAGTTGTGTTTTTTGTTTTCAGGCTGGTTTGCTAAAGAGGCTAATGTAGCTAACAATAAACAACGACTAGCCAATATCACGACACAATCACAAAGACGAACAGGAACGCTATGAATGCTCCCGAGACCGGAAGTGACATCAAACGTGCAACTCGGAAGGCTGGCGTCCGAGGATTAGGCTCAACCACCTCCTCGCTGTTCAGGTGAGACAAGAAGCATAGACAGGAACAGGTGTGTGTCTGTGTGTGTGTCTGTGTGTGTGTGTGTGTGTGTTAAAGTGTCCATGTGTTTCTGTTCAGTTAGACCAGTCTTTCCCAAAGACTGGGATTTTAATTGGGTCACCAAATAGATGTAGAATTTTATAGAAATACTTTGGCACTATTTTCGCATCCATCACTACAGTTTCTTGACCCAAATTTCTCCCCCAGGGATTACTAAAATTGTATCTTATCTTATCTTATGTAGTTAACGAATGATCAATGTTGACTGTTCAGATTTATTGATTGATGACTGTTTGAACACACACACCTACCTGTTCGGCAGGAGCATTTAAAACTTTATGCAAAAAGCATGTTTTTGAGAGTACTGTACTATTTTTTATATCGGGTCGCGATGGTTTGTAATTAAAAAAAAAAGGTCCCCAGACAAAAGACTTTGGGAAACACTGAGCTAGACTGTCCATGTTGTGCCTGACGGGATATGATGGTCCTTACATTCTAATTAAGCCCCTTACATTCTAATTAAGCCCCTTACATTCTAATTAAGCTCCTTACATTCTAATTAAGCCCCTTACATTCTAATTAAGCTCCTTACATTCAAATTAAGCCCCTTACATTCTACTTACACTCTAATAGGCCTTATACTCTAAACCAGGCCCCTTACACTCTAACTAGGCTCATAAACTAACCAGCACCACACAGGGCCCCAGGTCATGGAAGAGCAGTGCCACCATAAAGATTTACGAACATAGGAAGAACCAGCTCTCTTCTCCCAAGGGAAAGCCAGATCCACAGGTTCCCACAACAGTAAATTAGTTTCTTAAAGATAAGCCCGCTCCCCGGCCCCAACTAAAAGCAACAACAGTCAGCCCACCACAAGATTTAGGGTTAACAAAAGATAAAGTCCCCACACTCAGCATAGCCACAAGTGACATGCATTTCACCCCCTTTTTTGACGCAAAACAGGTTCGTCGGGAACGCGCATTCACGCGCAAAAACTCAGTTTAAACTATCGCCTTTTCTCATATTTGGTCACTTGAAGTAGAACCTTGCTCCAAGGCGAAGCTACGAGTCCCTCAGCGCGCGCTAAGGTATTTAGACCGAACCTACCTCTTAGACTGCTGCTCAATATTAGTATAACCTGTTACCAGTATAACTTTTCACTGAATAAAGTCGAGGATTTTTATACCGACATAGTCCATCCCTTCTCAGTCTCAGTTCCTCCGATCCAGCCAACGGCCAGACCACATTTTTCCCAACATGCCAAACCTCAACACATCATCACAGCCACTCACTTGTGCATCAAGCCTTCATCCTCTGTGTCTCAATATTGGGTGGACACAAAATATAAGCTGTGTACAAACACAATCATATACTCTCTATTAAGTGGTTCAGCTTTCTATGTCTGATATGAACTCTATAGTTATTCTGTTAGAGGGGCTGGGATATAACAGAAGACGACTAAATTCGCACTAAAAGTATTGCTATTTGATATAATGATATAATGATATAATGATATATGTACCTCGCAGCTGTCCGGGTCTGGATAAGCAAGAGTAGACCTGGAACGGAGAAAAAGACAGTCAACTTCGACTTACGAAAACAAGAATAGAGATACAACTGCTAATGAAATGACTTGAAATGTGTCCTCACTCAATGAAGGCCATAGCTTTCTTTATCTCCTTCTTTCGTTTCTCTCTCTCCGGGTCCATCTTTGAACACTGCGGTCGATGCAGAAACAGCTTCTATGGAGATCAGGATTTAAAAAGAGTAATTAGTCAACCATTTCCCTTTTATGTAAACAGACAGCCCAGCCCAACTTTCAGAGGGAGTGTTAAAAAGTGTGATGCACGCATCATCCTACACACTGGACGTCCCCGTCACTTCATACACAACACAACACACATGGCGCTCCTCCCGAGGTCCACAAGTTCAGGCGCTCCGACCCAGATGTTCAGCGGACAACATCAGGGCAGACGCGAGGTCCGGGAGACCAACTCCGTTCAGCGTTGGGCTCCGGGAGGTCCTCAGGTACTTTACGTGCGTTGGAGGACAGACTTGTCTTCCCTGGTTTCGTTTCCCAGCTCAGCTCTGCCGTCACGCGGCTTCCTGCCGCTCCCCCCTGGCTGCGCGCCTCGGCTGCGCCGCGGCTTCGATCACAACAGACACCAGGAAATCAAAGTCACTGCGAGTACGTTGGTCTCGTTGAAGTTCATACAGCCTCACCTGATCAAATACGTTTGGATTAGAAACAAGTTGTGGATTCACTGAACAGAATATGCCACCATTCCACAGTATTTCGGAAAGATGTGTATTGAACTACAAATCGAGGCGGCAGAGCGTGTGTTGTGAACGCGCATTGAACTACAACTCCCAGCAGGCCGTTCGGTTTCATACGTCAGGAGCGAGCGGGAGTGCGAAGCTCGAAATACCTGCCAACGTTCCTACAAACCCGCTGAAATATTGATCAAACACTCCTGTGGTGAGTTCAAATCCATATATTAGACTCCGTTGACCCTCGGCCGTGTTCCGGTAGAGAGAGCACCGGGGACCGGACCCGTTTAGGACGGTTGCCATGGAGAGGACGTGAGAGCGGAGGGCCACGCGAGCGTGCGCCGCTCCGCCGTCCGGTTACCCGGTAGCTCTTTAGCTAGCGCGTTCACCCACACACACGTTACTAGCGACACAGCGCACAGTATCTCTTCAACCAGACTCATCTGGAGTACGTGTGGTGTTTGACACGCCGGTATGTTATCATAAAGACATAGAGACGGTGGGCTAGCAGCATAGCAGCATAGCTAGCTAGCCGATCAGGTGTAAACAGCGCTGTCAGCTCACTGGGTCAGAGCCGGGGAATGCATTGTTCAGGAGACTAAAGCCTCCACATAGAGGCTGGGGGTCTGAATGATCACTAAAGCCTCCACATAGAGGCTGGAGGTCTGAATGATCACTAAAGCCTCCACATAGAGGCTGGAGATCACTGAAGCCTCCACATATAGGCTGGAGGTCTGAATGATCACTAAAGCCTCCACATAGAGGCTGGAGATCACTAAAACCTCCACATAGAGGCTGGAGATCACTAAAGCCTCCAGTGCTCACATAGAGGCTGGAGATCACTAAAGCCTCCACATAGAGGCTGGAGATCACTGAAGCCTCCACTTAGAGGCTGGAGATCACTGAAGCCTCCACATAGAGGCTGGAGATCACTAAAGCCTCCACATAGAGGCTGGAGATCACTGAAGCCTCCACATAGAGGCTGGAGATCACTAAAGCCTCCACATAGAGGCTGGAGATCACTGAAGCCTCCACTTAGAGGCTGGAGGTCACTGAAGCCTCCACATAGAGGCTGGAGGTCTGAATGATCACTAAAGCCTCCATATAGAGGCTGGTCTGATATCCCCTGACAGTATGTGGGTTTCATCCTGTACAATAACGTTGCATCGGTTTCTATGTTGTTTACATTGAGTGTAGGCTGTGTACTTGATACGTTGTGGTGTTTTCTTTATTTCTCTGTGTTTCATACAGCCTGTGGCCATGTGTTTTTGTTGAACAAAGGTTTTTATTTCAGTGGTCTTTATTCAGACATAAGTGCTCCTCAAACAACCTTTTCCTTTAAAAAATAAACAGTAGATATTTAGCCATCATTGGTAGCAGTAAACTTAGTTGTATAATGGCTGATATATATAGGGTTAGGGTTAGGATTAACAATTGACTTGTTCACGATCCAGGCCCCCATGGCGACCGATATCGTTGGGCAGCTGGCCGACTCCCTGGCCCAGACCGGAGTGGAGGAGTGGGAGCTGAGCTACAAGGGCCAGGGACGGAAGCTGGACAACGCCCAGTCCGGTGAGTCGAAGGGATGGGTCAGAAAGAATATTAGATTATTCGTTCCCGACGAACATTTTTTCCCATTCAAATAAAAAAGTTTTAACGGACGGAACTAATGTTGGACAGGTGTCCAAGGGCATTATCCTGCTTATACCACGGTCACCTGCCATAGATATATATATAGAACGTTATAAAGACGCTGTCACCGAGAATTGGCCGCTGCCAGACGCTGTCACCGAGTGTGAGAGGAGAGTTGAAGATGGCGGTTGACCTAGTTTCAAAGTTTATACCGTTTATACTCGGTAATACCGGTGTATCACTCGGTGTGAAAATGTCCACACCGTGGCATCCCTAGTGCCATTGCATTTATGGCTATGACTGTGTACTAACTTCATTAAAATCAAGGCATTGCAATGTTTGAAAATCGTTATACGTGGGTCTTTCTCAGAAACATTGAAAAACGTCCACACCGCAGACATATTGGCGCTTATCCAGACAAGCGTGGGCAGGCCGCGCTTTTTGTTTGCGTCATCACAAATTTCTGTTTCGGCCGTGTTGTTTCGGTGATAAAAGTATTTCGGCCCCCTGAAACCAAAGATTTGCTTTTGGGCCATTTTCGGCCAAAAATCTTCGGTGGCCGAAAATTGGGTGCATCCCAAATATTTGAACCTGTCCCTATCGCTGACTTGACAAATGCTTGCCTGCTTTTTTTTTCTGTTCCTCTCCCTCCCTCCCTCCCCTCCTCCCTCCCTCTCCCCCCTCCTCCCTCCCTCTCCCCCCTCCTCCCTCCCTCTCCAGTGGAGGAGATAGTGAAAGAGATCGAGGAGTTCCAGGGTCTGCAGGCCCTTCGTCTGGAGGGGAACACGATCGGAGTGGAGGCGGCGCAGGCCATCGCCAAGGCCCTCCAGACCAAGAGCCAGTTTAAGGTTAGACTAACTAAGGCCCTCCAGACCAAGAGCCAGTTTAAGGTTAGACTAACTAAGGCCCTCCAGACCAAGAGCCAGTTTAAGGTTAGACTAACTAAGGCCCTCCAGACCAAGAGCCAGTTTAAGGTTAGACTAACTAAGGCCCTCCAGACCAAGAGCCAGTTTAAGGTTAGACTAACTAAGGCCCTCCAGACCAAGGGCCAGTTTAAGGTTAGACTAACTAAGGCCCTCCAGACCAAGGGCCAGTTTAAGGTTAGACTAACTAAGGCCCTCCAGACCAAGAGCCAGTTTAAGGTTAGACTAACTAAGGCCCTCCAGACCAAGAGCCAGTTTAAGGTTAGACTAACGGCCCTCAGGACCAAGAGCCAGTTTAAGGTTAGACTAACTAAGGCCCTCCAGACCAAGAGCCAGTTTAAGGTTAGACTAACTAAGGCCCTCCAGACCAAGAGCCAGTTTAAGGTTAGACTAACTAAGGCCCTCCAGACCAAGAGCCAGTTTAAGGTTAGACTAACTAAGGCCCTCAGGACCAAGAGCCAGTTTAAGGTTAGACTAACTAAGGCCCTCAGGACCAAGAGCCAGTTTAAGGTTAGACTCTGCCAGCTTGTGTTGTACCTGCTCCGGCGTATGCGTCTGGCCCCCTCCAGGTCAGACAGGTTTCCAGCAGACCAGGCCTGGGTCTGGCCAATCCACTCATGGGTTTGATACGATACGACGGTGAAGAGGAGCACCCTTTGGTTGGCACTAATGTATTAACATGGCTCCTCATCGTCTCCCTCCTCAGTGCTGCTACTGGAGTGATATGTTCACGGGCCGGCTGCGCTCTGAGATCCCCCCTGCTCTGGTAGGTCTGCTCCGTCACACCACACTAGGGTTTAGATTCTCTGCCCCAGCCCGTCCATGTTTCCCACCCCTATCCTCGGGCCGGGCCTTTGATCAAGCGCTTATGTTCCCTTTTTTTGCTTTTTTTAATCATTGCTTTATTGGTCTAATCTGAGGAGGAATCAAAAGGCCTTAATTACACGGGTCCTCTCAATGCCGTGGAACGCTCCGTTCACTTGCGTCGGTAGTGGTCCGGTGACTGGTCAACCCCAGCGTCTCCAGTTGCTAAGCGACGTCTCCGTCTTTGGGGGACTATTTCTCTGCTGGTCAACACTACGAATGCTGAAAGCAGCGAATCAATTGTAAAAAGACACAACATGTGAGGTTATTTTTTTGTTTTGGCAAGTAGCCGTGTGATAAGCGGGATAATGTATAGAAGGTCGCCGGTCATTATCGAAAATAAGAACCCAACACAACAGGACACCGATGCCCAGTGTGGTGTCCTGTTCGCCCTGTTCTATACATTATATATATATATATATATATATATATATATATATATATATATATATATATATTATTATTTTTTAGCAGAGTAGGCCTAAGTAACAAATGTGTACAAGTTACACATGTATTAAAAAAATGTCGGGTTGAACTCGGGCTCAGGCTCATAATTAGAGTTAATGTGTCAGCCGGGCTCGGACAGAACGTGCTCGGGCTCGGGCCGGTCGGGCTTGATTTTCTGATTTTCTGGGCCCGATCTAAGCTCTACACCACACCACCACGACCACCACACCACCACGACCACCACACCACCACGACCACCACACCACCACGACCACCACACCACCACACGACCACCACACCACCACGACCACCACACCACCACGACCACCACACCACCACGACCACCACACCACCACGACCACCACACCACCACGACCACCACACCACCACGACCACCACACCACCACGACCACCACACCACCACGACCACCACACCACCACGACCACCACACCACCACGACCACCACACCACCACCACCACCACCACCACCACCACCACCACGACCACCACGACCACCACACCACCACGACCACCACACCACCACGACCACACACCACCACGACCACCACACCACACGACCACCACACCCACCACGACCACCCACACCACCAACGACCACCACACCACCACGGACCACACCACCAACACGACACCCACACCACCAACGACACCACACCACACACACGACCACCACACACCACCACGACAACACACACCACCACGACCCACCACACCACCACGACCACCACACCACCACGACCACCACACCACCACGACCACCCACGACCACCACGACCACCACACCACCACGACCACCACACCACCACGGACCACCACACCACCACGACCACCACACCACCACGACGACCACCACACCACCACGACCACCACACCACCACGACCACCACCACCACCACACCACCACGACCACCACACCACCACGACCACCACACCACCACGACCACCACACCACCACGACCACCACACCACCACCACCACCACACCACCACGAGACCACCACACCACCACGACCACCACACCACCACGACCACCACACCACCACGACCACCACACCACCACGACCACCACACCACCACGACCACCACACCACCACGACCACCACACCAGAACTCCTGCCTCCGTGTGCTCTGCTACCACATGGAGGCACAATACTCTTTTTCGGCAGAACTTTTTCTTGACTTACAAGTATCTTGTCCGCTTATCGTTTTAAATAAATTGGATCTCCTACACTACAGTATTGGAATGATCGTTTCAGAAATGTTAACTTTTGTTGAATCAGTGTTTATCCTGATTTATGTACACGGTGTGTATCTAGTATCGAACCGTTCTGAGGAGTTGGTCCTTCGGTCATCAGTTTGAATTAAAGAACAGCAGGTTTCCTTTTCCTTTCCGAACATAACGCCGCTTCCGTTACGATCATTCCTCTCAGAACACGTGGAAACACGCCCGGTTCCTTATGTAGAACCCAGAACAGAACCGGTTCAGAAAGCACAGCTCACGGGGTGGGAGAGATCCCAAAGCTGTTTTATTGGGTTGCCCTCACCCCCTCAAACCGTTGTTTGAGTCGGTGGTCTCTGTTGTAACGCCCCCCCCCCCCAGAACTCCCTGGGCGACGCCCTGGTGACGGCAGGCGCCCGGCTGAGCGTGCTGGACCTCAGCGACAACGCCTTCGGGCCGGACGGCGTCAAGGGCATCGAGCGGCTGCTGAAGAGCCCCGCCTGCCACACACTGCAGGAGCTCAAGCTCAACAACTGCGGCATGGGCATCGGCGGGGGCAAGGTTAGTCGCCACGACGACCGCCACCGCCACCACGCTGCTGTCAGCCTCGCTCTGTTGTCGGGTCAATAAAGTGCTGTTTTAACCATTGTTTCAGATTTTGGCAGCAGCTCTGACGGAGTGCCATAAGAAGTCGAGCGCGGTGGGCTCCCCCCTCAGGCTGAAGGTGTTCATCGCAGGCAGGAACCGGCTGGAGAATGACGGCGCCAGAGCCCTGGCCCAGGCCTTCCAGGTACCAAGCTCTGGAGGGCTGAGTGGGCCTTCTCAGATTGACACCCTGCGTTCTGCACCCACCCAATGTCCTGTGCTGCTGAATGAGGACCGGAGTGCTGCCCCTTTCTCCTCAGTTAACCAACTCTGGAGGGCTGAGTGGGCCTTCTCAGATTGACACCCTGCGTTCTGCACCCACCCAATGTCCTGTGCTGCTGAATGAGGACCGGAGTGCTGCCCCTTTCTCCTCGTTAACCCATATCACCTCGTTAACCCTATATCACCTCGTTAACCCTATATCACCTCGTTAACCCTACATCACCTCGTTAACCCTATATCACCTCGTTAACCCTACATCACCTCGTTAACCCTACATCACCTCGTTAACCCTACATCACCTCGTTAACCCTACATCACCTCGTTAACCCTACATCACCTCGTTAACCCTACATCACCTTGTTAACCCTACATCACCTCGTTAACCCTACATCACCTCGTTAACCCTACATCACCTCGTTAACCCTACATCACCTCGTTAACCCTACATCACCTCGTTAACCCTTCGATCTAACCCTATATCACCTTGGTTAACCCTACATCACCTCGTTAACACCCTATATTCACCTCGTATAACCCCTACATCACCTCGTTAAACCCTACATCACCTCGTTAAACCCTACATCAACCTTGTTTAACCCTACATCACCTCGTTACCCCTAACATCACCCTCGTTAACCCTATATCACCTTGTTAACCCTACATCACCTTGTTAACCCTATATCACCTCGTTAACCCTACATCACCTCGTTAACCCTACATCACCTCGTAAACCCTACATCACCTCGTTAACCCTACATCACCTCGTTAACCCTACATCACCTCGTTAACCCTACATCACCCCGTTAATCCCACATCACCTCGTTAACCCCACATAATTTCGTTAACCCTACATCACCTGTGTGTGTTCTGCCCCTCAGCTCATGGGCAGCCTGGAGGAGGTCCACATGCCGCAGAACGGCATCAACCACCCGGGAGTGACGGCGCTGGCCACTGCCATGCAGCACAACGCCGGCCTCCGCGTCCTCAACCTCAACGACAACACCTTCACCAAGAGGGGCGCCATCGCCATGGCCCAGGTACCAGAGGGGGCCCAGGGGTCGGGTCTAGGCCCAGGTACCAGAGGGGGCCCAGGGGTCGGGTCTAGGACCAGACCATTTCTTGCTAGTCTGGTGTGAAGATATGTTTGTGTATATTGTTGTTCCGCTGCTCCTCCAAGGCCCTGAAACACCTACGCAGCGTCCAGGTGATCAACTTCGGGGACTGTCTGGTGCGGTCGGAGGGGGCCATCGCCATCGCAGAAACCGTGTCAGAAGGACTCCCTATCCTCAAGGTGAGAACGCCCCCCCGCAGCACACCTGTGGCCGCCGGCAGAACACCCCCTGAGCTGGAGCCGGGCGGTGTGGGGCGCGGCCCCTTCAGGTTGTGATCTTTGCCCTCTCTGACCAGGAGCTGAACCTGTCGTTTGGGGAGATCACAGAGGAGGCTGCCCTGGCACTGGCACACGCAGTGAAGAGCAAGACCCACCTGGAGAGGCTGGACCTCAACGGTAGAGCCCCCTCCCTCCCACTGAAGGCTCTTTGAGGCTATGAAGAGCCTGAACGCCGTAGAGGATGTAGTGCTCCCTGAGCTCCTGTCTCCCTCCTGTGTAGGAAACGCTCTGGGGGTGGAAGGCTGCGAGGCGCTGAAGGAGGCCATGCAGAGTATGAAGATAGGAGACCTGCTGGGGTCCCTCAGGTGAGGGGGGGAACCTGTGACCTGCTGGGAGAGAGGGGGAGAACCAGTGACCTGCTGGGGGGGAACCAGTGACCTGCTGGGGGAGGACCAGTGACCTGCTGGGAGGGAACCAGTGACCTGCTGGGGGGGAACCAGTGACCTGCTGGGGGGGAACCAGTGACCTGCTGGGAGGGAACCAGTGACCTGCTGGGAGGGAACCAGTGACCTGCTGGGGGGAACCAGTGACCTGCTGGGAGAGAACCAGTGACCTGCTGGGGGGGACCAGTGACCTGCTGGGAGGGAACCAGTGACCTGCTGGGAAGGGAACCAGTGACCTGCTGGGAGCGAGGGGGGGGGAACCATGACTGCTGCGGAGCGAGGGGGGGGGGGGGACCAGTGACCTGCTGGGAGCGAGGGGGGGGGGACCATCAGTGACCTGCTGGGGGGGGACCAGTGACCTGCTGGGAGGGAACCAGTGACCTGCTGGGGGAGGACCAGTGACCTGCTGGGAGCGAGGGGGGGGGGGACCAGTGACCTGCTGGGAGCGAGGGGGGGGGGACCAGTGACCTGCTGGGGGGGGACCAGTGACCTGCTGGGGGGGGGACCAGTGACCTGCTGGGAGCCACACTAACATCTGGACCGCAGCACAGCCAGGCTGATGAACAATAAAGACGCCCACTGGTCTGTTTGGCTGCAGTGATGACGAGGGCGAGCCAGAAGTCGACGATGATGATGATGATGATGACGACGATGAGGATGAGGAGACGTATGAAGAAGGTGTAGAGGAGGAGGAGGAGGAGGAGGAGGATGGGGAGGGTGAGGAGGAAGAAGATGACGAAGAGGAGGAGGAGGAAGAGGAGGATGAAGGCCCTGGAGTAAAGGCAAGATCCGTCCCCGCAGTAGAGACCCCGTGTGCCACAACCATGACATTCTCTCTGGTCCCCCATGGGGTCCCCTGCCGGGGCCCCGGGGCCGACGGCCCCTTCCTGTCCGTGTGTCTCACTGTGCTGTTCTCTCCAGGTCTCCCCCGCGGCCCCGCGGGCCCCTGACGCCTCCTCATTCCTCAGCTTCCCCTCGCCGGACAAGCTGCTCAAACTGGGGGCCAAGAGGGCGCTCCTCATCGAGGAGCAGGTGAACACACACACACACACACCACCACACACAACACACACACACACACACACACACACACACACACACACACACAACACACACCACACCACACACACACACACACACACACACACACACACACACACACACTCTGGTTCAGGATACGGTATCAGAGGTTTGCCTCGAGGGGCATGTGATGGAGCCGCTTTAACACGACCTCTGACACTCACATCAACTCACAACAACTCAATTCTAATTTCATCATTTGATTTCTTTGCTCTTCCGGATATTTCAAACAAAAACAATCCATTTGTGCTGGCTGCTGAGCTGCAGGGTTCCCTCTCTCGCCCGGCAGGTGGACCTCTCCGACGCCATGAAGACGGCGCGCACCTTCCTCACCATCTCCTCCGTCTACAAGGAGGAGAACGAGGAGGTGAAGACGGCCGTCCTGGACAGCATCGGTGAGACACACACACACACACACACGGCCCCACCGCTGGGGGCGCAGGGCCCCCCTCCACTGGACCGGACCCCGCTCTCTGTGGAGGGCTCTTGAGGGGCCTGGGGGTACCAGGTGAGTCCCACCCGGGGTCACCTGGTACCCCCAACCGGGGTCACCTGGTACCCCCAACCGGGGTCACCTGGGGCCGTATTACAGAAACTTCCTATCTTAAGTCCTAAGTTAAGATAGGAGAAGTGGAGATAGGATTTTTCTCAATTTGGTATTACAGAAACATATCCTATCTTAATTTAGGAATCCTATCTTATCTCAGGTTAAGATATCCTAAGTAGGCGATCTAGCATCGACATTCAGCTTTTATGTCTGTTACCTAGCAACTGATGAAACTTGTTGTCGGGATCATCACGTCACACTTCACAGCTGACAACTGTCATAATCCTAAAATATCCAAAAACAACTGCTAGCTATGGATGATGGATTGGGAGAAAAATACAACGGTCGTGGCCGAAAATTTTTAAAGCAGTACGAAATAGAAAAGTTGGTTGAGTTAGTAGCTAGTAGAAAGCTCAAAGGAAATATTGTATGGGATTAAATGAATTTCTATGAGAGTCTGAACCAAAGAAAGAAAGAAAGAAAGCAAAAAAAAAAGGCTGAGAAATAGGGAACGAAAAGGTGTAAGCACCGTATCAGGGATCAGTAGTAGAACGTTTTGAAGAAACGTCAAGAAAGAAAGTAACACCACACTCACAAGTGAACGTTAAGAAAAAAAGCAACTTAATTTGTAAAGACCGGAGAATTACCGGTGGTGGCAACTCATTGCCGCTACCCCCCTGACACCGGAGCGCGGCGGACAGGACCGGATTGTGGGAGACTCCTCAGCAAGGCTGACTACGAGGGTAAGGCCAGTTTTTATAGACCTCCGTAAAAGTGCTTTTGTAGTCAACATATAAGATCGATCGAGGGCGAATTGCATTGCGTATCCGAATCCCGACGGAGAACTTGTGAGAGAAGAGTGAATTGCTTATGTCTATCTTATAATGTTTGACGTTCTCGTTCTCCCTGCTAGTGATTATGTTTCTTGACTTTATATTATAGCTGCTATGATATGATATATGATAAGAAAGACATACTAATTAACATTCTGGCTGTCCATGCAGGCATCGATGGAGGCTTTGAGACTGGGTTGCCAGTGGACTTCTTGGAGACCACAACTTCAGTCAGTGAAGTTGTTGAAGTCAATGCTACACAACCGCCTCCTGGTATGTCAGCTAAACTGTCATTTATCTCGTCATTCATAATCTGTTTATAGCTTAAATGACATTACATGAATGTGCATACATTAAATCATCTCACATATCTGGCACCAGGATTATTTCCTTTTTATTGGTATGCTAATCAGAATTCTCTTTGTTTTTGCAGAAAAGAAAACACGTCCGCTGAAGTCATCACAAGAAAGCCTTGCTCCTGCTAGAAATTGAGAGGGAGAAGCTTCAATATATAGCAGAGAAGAGTCGCCATAGAAAGAGAGCGACTCCTCCTTTGAGAGGGAAAACATTTGAATGGGTGAGAAGAGTAGGGCCCAGGTGTGCAAATGAATTTAACTGAAATATAAAATGAATGAATTGTTATCTTGACCATTGTGTTGCTTTCTATTTTTTAATTTAGTTTTAAAAAAAATCTAATATAAGTCGATTTTCTTGTGTGTTGATTATCCATTGTAAATGGACATCCTGTGCCTCTTCGGGGTGCTCCATATCCTGATCTGGTATGTCTGGATCTGGGAGGTTTGCCAGTCTGCAGATGTTGTGTAGCACAGCTGTCGCTTTGATGAACAGAACGACCTTCTCTGGAGTATATTGGAGATATCCACCACTCATGTCATGGCACCTCCATCTAACAGGAAAATATGCAGTTTTAGAAAGATCTTGCAATATGTCTTTAGTAGACCTAAGTATGCCCTGAGCTAGAGGGCCTTACAATGCACTCACACCTTCCAAATGAAACACACCATGCACAGACCTTTAACTACTTTTATGAATATACCTGCTCTTCCAGACTCCGAACAGACGTTCCACTCTTGCCCTGCATTTTTTGTGTGCTTGGTTGTATCTGATAATACAAAGCAAATATCATAAACTGAGTGTCCTAACAACACAAATGTAAGAATACCTATATAAGCTATTTTTTTTTTATTTAGCATGACCGCATGTCTTTGTGGTGTGCGCTCATTGGCTACTGGCGCAAAAAGAAGGGTTTTAATGTGGTAGCCAGAATCCCCAAGCAGCCATCCACTCAAAAACCACACTTTTCCGCCCAGATACGTATTGATGTCACTGCCAGATAGACGTAGTTGTTACAACAAGTAAAACCACATTTCTAGAGCAATATAGCCTAGGGGAAATAGTCTTAATCATTATACGCCACCTTGTGTTTGAAGACGAAGGCGTCATGACTTGACCCAGGCCACTTCGCTACTAAATGTCGGTAGAGAGCATGTTATGGTCTCCTATTGCCTGAATATTTGATCACATGGTAATCCTTTACGGCAAAACATAGGTAGCTTCATTCCTCTTTGGGACGCTTAATAATAAGGAAATAAGGAATCCGTCCACCAGTCCTATTACAACCCCGGCATCCCTTGCGGTGTTCATAGAGAGGGGCTTCCTTGATGATGTTGAGTTCATCCACCCGTTGGAAACTTAATGTAACGTCGGGCAAATCCGCCAAATGGCTTTTGCCACCTCAGTTAAAATTACGCGACACTGCAGGTTGTGAAAGTTTTTACCATATAGCGGCTACTTCGCTCTGGAAAGTCACCTTTTGCAAAAAGGTCTCAGCGGCATTTGTCAGCTGTACGGACAACAGCAGAGCCCCATGACGGCTGCGTCGGTCTCTCCAGAAGAAAAGGTCGTAGTCCTCGGCCAAAACCAGGATCATGGCCCGGGGAACAGCCTGTACCCGGCTTATAAGTGTTGTATTCGCCGAAACGTAAAACATCGTTGGGATCACTCAAAAGCCCTTTCCACAAAAACATATTTCGTTAGTATCCCCATTAGGCCTAAGGTCTACGATTTTGCTGTGCGTATAAGTGTAATAAAAGAGCAGCCATCTCTGCTAATTTTGTAAACCGTAAATGACAGTTATGACAGTTGTGAGAGCTGATGGGTCGTCCTAAAGTTAGGACCGTTTATTTGGGATTTTGGTGATTTAGGATATTTCTGTAATACACATTTCCTATCTGGAGTTAAGATAAGAACACTGACTTTAGGATCGGACGTTCTGTAATGACTTTTCTCCTAAATCCGGTCCTAACCCTTGTTACCATAGTTACCAAACACAGCAGCCTGCAGGGGGCCCCGGGGGGGCAGCAGCAGGTGACTCTCTCTGCCTTCTCCCCAGACGGCGTTCTGAGGAAGGCCTTCTCCAGCCCGTCCTTCCAGAGCTACGACTTTGTCTCCTGTCTGCTGGTACTGCTGGGGCTCATTAAGGTACGCTGGGGACCCCCCTGAACCAAACCCTAAAGGGGCTCAGTTATCACCAACAGGGGTGCAGTGGTCCACCGTCTGAGGACCTCTGATGAGCTGTGGGCGGGGCTGCCCTCGAGAGGGGGGACCCTCGAGAGGGGGGACCCTCTACAGCCAGACCGCGGGTCAGGGGGGAGCGGCAGCCTGAGCAGCAACACAGCACAACCTGAGTCATGTCCCCTCTCCCCACAACATGAAAACATACATGAAATTAATGCCCGCGGTTTAGTCCGAAATATTAACACTAACAGATGTACTAAAACTCTTGTTCAGTCAGAGCAAACATCTAATAAAGTTATCCACCAGTGGGTTCAAGCACACATACATCTCACACACTCCGGTACGCAACGGAAGATACACTACTCAGATCAGTCAGGTTCTCTTTTGAAGAGCAGGGACACGGGAGTTCTATAGTGAGGTGTACGATGTAGTACTTTATGGTCTTATGGTTATGAAGCTTAGAGCTTACGTGGCTAATAAACATATAACTCACTGTTCTCAGGGCGTCGATTCCGTCACAACATTAACAATGATTTCCGTCTTTAAATCAACCCAACGGCAACTTCGTTCTCAGTGCGCCCGGCCGACAGTAATACTCAAAAGGGCGTGCTGGATCTCACGCAACTAATATATTCTTGTGATTTTACAAAAGTTCACATGCCGCCACCTCGAGCAACGGATCGGCAAAGAGAGAGAAGAACGGCTAGGCGTATACCCCTTGCCCGGCGTTCTGATTGGATAAGCTAATGCTGCATTACGACTCGTGAACTCTTTCGATTGTCACCGATCTTGGTACACTTTTTGAGAAGGGCACATTCGCCACACTTTGAAATGAATACAAATACTCTTCTAACAGGTATCTAATAAGTAAAGTCGTGTGTATTCTTAATCTTTATATGCGTATTTATTGTGTGTGTGTGTGTGATTTAAAATCATTAGATTCCATTTACAGTATGTCACTGTAATGGGCTCGGCGACCTCAAGCAAGCTAAACTATGCCACTCATTAAAACGTTTCCCAAAAAACTCCAGCATGCATGTTGAGGATTCTCAGTGGTAGTTTAATGGTTAGATTTGTGAAACTTGTTAAACACAAGTATCATAGACATTTAAGGTAGAGTATGTTAATAAAAGCTAAACAGTTAAAGTGCTAAAGATAGTAATATCGTATTAATTTCAACGGGACATGGATATATAAGATTGAATTACTTACAGACCTTGCTTTTTAACAAAGCAAGAAGATGTAGACTGGCATCTTAATGGGAAGAGCTGATCAAGAGCTTTGTCAATCCTGCATGCTCTCTATGTTGACAACGTGCTTGTTGACTTTCCGGTCACGCTGACTACAGTCCCTCCTTAGAGTTCAGTTCCCTCTTATGGCCGTGTTCAGACTACTGACATTCTCAGAAGCCAGAAAATAGGGCGTTTGGTCTCGTCTGGAAGACTGGCCATCACTACAAGTTATTCGAGGGTTTGCGATGCTCTTTTACCTTTGTATCATTCACGTTTAGAAATCAAAGGTTTAGAACTACATAAATGTTTACATTATCTTGGTCATAAAGTGGTTCCATAGTTTATATCTTGCTCAAATGGTGCGGAGCAACTCCTGACAGTAGTTGCGTGCGAATGGAAGTGACAGTGAGCGATTGCAAAGACGCGCCGCTAACAACGTAGCATAGCAGTCAGAAGTCGTCATCTAAGTGGATCGCGAGTACCTAGCACGAGGGCATACGGCTGGGGGTTTTAGGGTAGTGATGGAGGTATGGCGTATTTAGCATGGTCAACAGCCTGTTTGGCTTGCAATAACTTAACCAGGGTATGGTCAAAGGGGTCGTTGGATTTCGTCGCCAGCGGTATTCCCTTCACCCTATCGTGGACTCCTTTGTGGATAGCGAAATTACAGGGTACGTTTGCTGCCGCATTATCAACCAAGTTGTCCTCAATTATGTTGTTACATTTTTCTCTCGTTTTCTTTCATTAGCATTCTTCTCTTGCTATGATTGCATTAATTTTTGTGGGTAGTTACTGTGCACTTCAGCGTAAGTTGCAGTTGAAGTCAGTGGGTAAACCATGAGCTCCAGCTTCGTAGGGTTCCCTCACGCCAACTGGGGGGCGTGTTTCCTTCATGATGGCTACGTCATTTGCGATTCCCAAAAAATTCTGACATGCCAAGACTTTTTTTCGGTTCGTGGTGCTTTGAACGTCCAGACGAAAACCATCGCAGATCGCAAGCATAGTCACATTACAAGTACCTCGATTCCGTCACCACCAGTTCAAAAATCGTGTTTACGATTCCGCAAATTTGCTGCGACAAAGGGGGCAAAAAAATCGGGGCAAAAATCGGCTGAAATCGTCTACTATAGTCTGAACCGGGCCATTAAAGGTACAGGCACCTATGCCCCACAACAGCAGCCGACATATTTAAAACACACTGTTTCCAATGCCAGGGGGCAGAACACTTCCCACTTAAGACTCTAGCATAATTAACAGGGAATCAAATCTTAGGCAGACAGAAGGCAGAGACAACTCGCGGGGTAACAGGACGGCAGAAGAAACGTCTTCTTGGTTTCACCTTTGACGACTTCCACTTCAACTTTCCGAACCAGTCCATCTTCTCCTGGAAAGGTCTTGGTGAGACTTCCCATGGGCCATTCATCTCTCTTTGCTTGACTATCTTTTAAGAAAATGATGTCCCCTTCTTGGAGACAAGGCTTCTTTCCATGCCACTTGTGTTGTAGCTGCAGCGGTTTAAAGATATTCACGCCTCCAATCTGCTCCAAAAGATTCAGCTAGGCTTTGAACTTGCTTTCCATTCCTCTTGAAGAGATCTGCCTCATCTAAAGTGGCAGGATGAGGAGGGGAGGTAGAACCTGTTTGAGGGCAGGAGGGCATTTGCTGGGTGTGAGGATGAGTAGGGACTTGGCGCGATCTGATGACACTGGTGGGATGAGTGGTGTCGCCGTTCATGACAGCACGTTACGCTTATTGACTATGAATGTTGTGAGAAATTCATGAGGTCAGACGATGATTTCTTTTATCTATCCAACAGCATACAATCAGTATATACGGCGAGCACGATGCCATCATATGTTCCCACGCTTTCCCCCTTAGTGTTGGGTATGCGTGGGTGGATTAAACACCCATGACCTCCTGGGCCTCCTGTTTGTCCTCCCCGAGCTATGCTCTGAGAGATGGGAGGGACGGAATTGGACTTGTCCAGGTGTGCTGGTCCAGGGGTAGTGTGTCGTGTGGTTGGTGCTCTCACATTCCATTACATTTGAATATCGCCGCGGAACAGTCCTGCGAGATGCTCTGTGGAGGAGCAAACAGCGAAAAGCAGATGTAGTGTTCTTTGAGTAACTGTTTGCGTTCCTCTAAACTCTTTTCTCGAAGCCTACTTGCATTTCATCAGGGGGGTGAGGCTTTCGATGTAGGGGCAGTGTTATGCTTGGTCCGCTGTGTTGTGTTACCTACCTTGTCTTCAGGGCTTGTCCACTGAGAAGACTTGGGTCTTGTATACAGGCGCCTTCATTAGGCCTCTCCCACTTAGTTCTTTTTCCTCGCTGGAACTTGTGTGAAGAGGTTGAAGCTTGGGGTCTGTACTATGCTTTCGCTTCAATTGCGAATGGAAGTCGACAAACACAGAGAAAGGGAGGGAAAACTGACCCTAAATGGTCACGTTGTTATCATGATGCGAAGAAAGATCCACTTTCCCTGAATGTTGTGTGTGGAGTCTCTCATTATAGGATAGACCTCCTCTTGAAAGTGTCAAGTATGAAAGACCGGTGAGGTAGCCATCTTGTTTAGCTGCTTCCAGCTCTCGACAACAGATCTGCTTAAATCTCGGAAGTCTCCTGTCGATCCTTTGTGTGTGATTTTGGGGAAGTTTTCCAGTTTTACCCAATCAAGCGGGGCCTGTTCGACGCCTCCGGTGAGCTATAGCTCGTCGAAGCCGCTCCCATGCCATAGTCAATCAGTAGTGCGGGGGTGTCTGAATTTGACCGATTTATCCGTTGTAACCTGGTTCGCGCTGATCTTTTCCGAGATACTTGGTGAGAAGGTCGAGCTTTCTCCAGCAGACAGATCCAGGTTGTCAAATAGCACTATGAACGACCATTCCATTGAGCGAGTGCCATTGTGGTTTGGAGAGTGTCGCAATCCAACATCTTACAGGGCGCTCCATGGACAGGCTGATGGCAAAATGCTTATTTAAGGCAATAATGTGGCGATGCTTTAATAAGGAATGAGACATGCGTGTGCTGTAGTCAGGTGTAGTCTTCTCTTCTAAATGCGACAGTGATAGATGCGTTAGAATGACGCGTAGCTCTCATCAGAGTGGTGTGTCTGGGGCGTCTGGCTGATGGCTTTGTGGTTTGGTAATGCTGGGATTGTCACCATTTATATTGGCTGTGCGAAATTAACTGCAGTTAGTACTTGGCGTGCTCTGGCACGTAAGCAGCAGTACGCTCTTCTTTGCTTTTTTTGATACTATTACTGGCAGCCTCACTGACAACTTCGAAACACTGTTCTCATCATACACCAGCCATCAGATGATCAGGCCTCCACATGGCAGCATCTTTTTCTTTCTCTTGCGTTTAATGCACAAGATTGGCATTAACCGTGCTTGCTCTACCTTTAATCAATTTCCCTTTTTCGAATGTTGCCGCTCTAAGCTTGCGCTGCTTCTCAGCTTATTGCTTTGGCCATGGCCACAGCCATAGACATCTTTGAGCTGGACGAAAGTTGTACCGCGGAAGAGCGAGAGCTCACAGAACTTATTATCTCCATTTTCCGTTGTTTTACTGTTAGCTACTTGCGACAAAATGGACTACTGCGCTTTTTAATACCAGCAACAGATTATGATGGCGTACAGGCTGTATGGATGTCTTTCCGTTAAGCCGGTTAGCAATTCAGCTCTGTAAAGATGCTGCTCTTCGCTATCTTGTTAACTGTGTGTGCCGTCTTTTTCAACTGCAATGGGCTCGCTAGCCCAAGCAAGCTAACTATCCAACTCAGTTTAACGTTTCCCAAAAATATCCACCTCGTGTTGAGTGATACTCATGTGTAAAGTGTAGTTAATGGTAAATTTTCGTGAAACTGTAAAACACATATGCACAACATAAAAGGTAGTATTATTGAAGCTAAACAGTAAGCAGCATAGAAGAAGTTAAATCTATAATTTAACACATGAAAAATAAAGATGATACTTACAAGACGTTGTTGCTTAATAAACACAAGAAGATGTGTAGAAACTGCATCTTAATGAGATAAGAGCTGATCAAGCTGTCAATCCTTGCATGCTCTCTGGCTGTTCCTTCCAATGTGAAGGCTGCAGCCTTGCTAGGAGCCGCCTGCCTATCGCGTCCTAATGGAGAGTGCTAGCTCGAGTGCTTCCTTGTCGGACTGCTAGTGTGGATGCGCTTCCGCTTCCGCTTTTTAATACTGCGTATCCGCTTGTAAACACATGTGCACTTCTGAATACAACATAGGAAGCAATGATGTAATATAAATATATAATAGGGGCGACGCGGTCATAATAAGCTATAAATGCAGTGCATGCCCCAAGCCCTCCAATAAAAATAATTGAAAATATATTAATCTGGCAGTGGGTGTTCAATTATACAATACCTTAGTTTTACTGTTTTGGTGTTAAATCCGTGCCTAATCTGTCCCGTTTCGCTTGCGAAAAGCTTGAAAACTGACAGCTTGTGTCGCGCCATGCGCACTGTGGACACCGACTAGTACAGTTGCTAAAGGGCCCGTGCTTACTGGAGATGAGCGTTTTGAATGGCAAAAAGAACTCGTCAGTGAAACAGCTTGATCTGCCAACGCAGCGCATGCGCACAAGATAATAGTAGCGCCGTAGCGCCGCAGAGAAAATCTCCGCGCTACTAGCACTTAGTTCGTTTAAAAAAACACCACGGCGAGCAGCCAGCGCCTACTGATCTGAGACGTGTCAGTGAGTTACTGTAAATGCCTGTGCGGAAAACCAGGCTGTGGTCTGTGATTGAGGTTGCAGAACGGGTGAGTTTTGGAGCTGACGAGAGGATCGCGCTGACACGATCGCTTCGTTTACACATTTTTCTCATTGGAAAACTATACAACTGGCATTTGATGGATGTTCTCCATATAAAAAAATAAAGGTGAAATACTGTTAAAATAACACAATTCTGGTTTTTAGTAATCAACCGCCCTTATAGTGAACAAATGTACAATCCTGACCAACGTGATCACTACATAGCTGTTCCACTAACCATATTATATATTTATTAAAAAAATATAATCCCCCCACCACGGGCGCGCATGGTAATTGACACTTCAGCATGACCACCAGTAAAAAGATTCACCTCGCTCGCACTAATATATATAATATATATATGATGTATATATATGATGTGGCACAAGTCTTTAAGCTTGATTATTTGCATTAACACGATGAATCTATAAAAGGCAATACGGCGCAAAATATTCTTGGAAAGACTAATATAACTCACTTACATTGTCATTTGAACGTGCACTGCCTCTGCATTTTCAAGATCCCGCGCAGTGAACGCACAGGATTGTGGGTAGTTTGGGCGTCATCTAGGATTCATTCGATGCATTCCTTGAAAAATCTCGGAATTCTTCAAAAAAGATAGGACGCGCAAAAATGGCGTCCAATTTCGAGTGTCCTCAACATTGGAACATGTGCTTTTCGCGCGTTCTATGACGTAGCGTCTTAAAAGGACGCTCCGTTGAGCATGCTTCCTCTGGACATTGGGAAACAGCCTAAATGTGAATAACTGCTTGTGACTTCCGGTCACCTCATGACTAAAGGTACGCCACACCAAAAGCGTTACCCCGTGTATCACGCGGTATAAAATCGGCAATTTCTCCATAGGGAACCATTGGTTTACGCGCGTTATGAGACGCGTACACGCGTTACAACGCGTATAAGCAACATTTACTCGCGTTAGGCGCGTATGAGGCGCGTATATATACGCGCGTATATATACGCGCGTACATATACGCGCGTATACAGGAGTTAAAAAGATATTGAACTTTTACGCGCGTACGCGCCGCAATAGACCATCAGCATGAGCATTGACCGAGGAAACTGGCTTGTCCTGGTAAAGATCAAGTGAATGTTTCAGCAAAAGAAAAATGGCGGGGGGGGGGACGGGGGTTGGGCGCGGTCTCATCTTACGCGCGTTACGCGCGTATCTTGACCATTTTTGACACAAAATGGTCAAGCAACATTTTAGCTGCGTTACGCGCGTACATGTACGCGAGGTACGCGCTTGGTGTGTTCGCGGCATAAGAGGCCCTCCTTAGAGCATTCCCTCTTAAAAGGACAGGAACCTATGCCACAACAGCGCCGACATAAAACATCTTTCAATGCCAGGGGCAGCAAACAGTCACATAAAGAATATGAATTTATTGATCTAATTTGTATATATTAACCTGAAACTGGACTTCTAATAAGGCCTCTAGTAACCTGGGTTACCACACATTCCATAACCAGTAATAATGAGTCATCCCAAATGTCACCATTTCCCAAGAACATGGACATCCCAAACTCCAATACACGCATCTCAAACATGCGCCATCAACATGCTCGAACTACTGGTGTCTATTTATCATTCACATAGACCTATTAAGAAATAATAATAAAAGTTAATAGTAACGTCAAGCTATTTTATAACCAACATTTCCTGCCTGACAATATCCCCGTCACGTAGGGACTAGGCTAATAACATAGGCTAATACAACAAATGACTGTGACAGTCCATTTTTACAGACATGAACTGTGAAAAAAAGTGACTTCCCTTGGTGTCTGCGTCAGAAGCCACAAACACACCTGCAGTGCATCCCTCGCTGGAAGACTAACTCCCTGTAGCCTCCTTTCTCAGCTCCTGTACTTCATTTGAGACGCTTTCAGCAAGCGGATGCGGACATTATCCATGCAGCCGGTTCAGGGACAGAGCAGTAGTCCTTGATCAGTGAAAGGGAGATCAAACTTATCTTCCGGAGGGCAGTTTCGACGAACCGATCCACTCTCTCCCACACGCCGCGCCTTGGGGTTTCGACGTATACTCTGTTCCACTCAAAAAGGTCGCTACGGCACCTTTTGTAATGCCTCGCATTCCTCACGCAGGGGTGCGGTACGGTTCGGTTCGCACTCAGTCCGGTAGGGGAGGGGGCGTATAGGCGCCAGCTCAGATTCCGAGTTCGCTTTTCCACGCGCCAGCAGTGACGCCCTTTATAGGTAGTAACACGTTAGTTTGTTTTATCCCACATTCACTCTGGAAGGTGACGATTCTGTCGACCAATCAACCAGATGGGGTGTGTTAGCTCGAATTTTCCGGCACCGCTTTCGGCGTCTCATGCCTCAGGCGTTTCCACTGCAGGGGCAGTACGGTTCGGTTCACAGAAAGTGCGGTAAGGATTGCGATTTCCACTGCCCGAAAGTGTGCGTGACCCGGACTCGAGCCATACTCGTTTTGCCCCGTCTCAGTACTCCTCTTTGGGGTACTGAGACGCTGAAAGGGTGCCGGAAAAATTTGAGCTAGCTACACGCCCCTCCGTTGAATTGGTCGACAGAATCGTCACTTCCGGTTGACGTGGTGCTAAAACAAAACAAACAGTAGCCTGCGGAGATACAGAGATTATTATGGGTGCAACCCACAAGACCCGAAACACTAGCAAACGCCTGGTAAACAAACTCCGAGAAAGCCGATTAAATTATTAGATTAGATTATATTACTTACTATATATATGAGCTCCGGAATCGCAAACGGCACAATCACTTTCTTCCCCATGCTGCAGTTCACCCCCGACTGCACTGCAACTGATTTTACGCTTGAACGCATGAGAACATGCCGCGTAAAACGCTTGCTTGCGCGAACAAGGAGGTGAAGACGTTCCTCTGCAATTCTCCTCTGCGCGGCATGAATGTCACGATATTAACGTAACTGCCACGGCGGATCGACAACCGGCCTATCATAAAGGGTTACTGTCGGCGGTGCGGAAACGCGACTCGGAACTGAGCTGGGCTAATACCGCCCCTCCCTAACCGGACTGAGCAAACCGAACCGTACCGTCGCACCCCTGCAGTGGAAACGCGGCATCAGTACCCGCAACGTAGGAGTAATGAAGACGAGGGCAAAAACGAGTCCGGTCTCATCCGGGTCAAACGCCCACTTTTGGCTGTGGAAACGCAATCCTCACCAAACCTTTTCGAAACGAACCGTACCGCTAGCCCGTAAACCACCTCTCCCCGAACTGCATTTCATTCATCTGAGGGAGTCTGGCTTAATCCCCCGCTCTAAGCGTTTGGGGTGGGGCGGCAGCTGGGCGATAGAGTAGCTGGACAGAGCACAACCCCATTCAGCCAATCAGGTTTCAAAATAAGTGACGTCAATCCAAAATGCGCTGCCTCACCTGCTACGGCTCTACTCGTAACCGCAAAGTGACATATTCGCAGCAGATTTGCAGGTAAACTAATTAGAAAAATGGCCGAAATCCAACGTTAAATGACTTTTATGTTCGACTAGCTCCACATGTTTGTTGTGTGAAGCGCGCAGTGCAAGTGACACGTTATCATCCGGGCTTTGCGCCAGTCGGCTCCTGATTGGCCACGTTTCCTGTGTCAATCACAGCGGCGACGCTGAACTGGCTCGGCTTTTTGAGGGTTTCAGTCCAAACGCGTTAGAATGGGGATAGGCCAGACTCTCCCTCAGAAATGAAAATAAATGCAGTTTCCGGGAGAGGCGGGTTATGAGGCTACACCATACCGGCACCCTGCAGTGAAACGTGCCATAAGTCTCCTTCGACCCTGAAGAGTAGTTGGCTCATCCCTGTGCAGAACTAAAGCTGTCTGCTAAACCCTATTCAAAGAAATAATAAAAAAGACAATTAGTAAATTAGTAAACCTCACTGAGGTAGTAAACAACTCCGCAGTGGCCAAAGCCCCAGGGATGAAGAGATCCAGCCAGAAATCTAAAAAGCTCTGGGTGTTGAGGGCCTGTTCATGGTTGACACGCCATTCAACAATGCAATGGAGTCGGGTACAGTGCCAGAAGGAGTGGCAAACTGGGGTGGTGGTCCCCCCGTGTTCAAAAAGGGGACCAGAGAGTGTGCTCCAATACCGGTATCACACACTCTCCAGCCCCTGAACAGTCTACTCCAAGTGCTGGAAAGGAGGGTTCGGCCGATCGGTCGAACCTCAGATTGAACGAGAACCAATGCGGTTTTCGCCCGGACCGTGAACTACGGACGCAGCTCTTCACTCTCGCTAGGGATTCCTGGAGGGCCTGGGAAAACCCAATCCGTCCTACAATGTGTTTTGTGGATCTGGAGAAGGCATATGACGCCGGTCCCCCGGAGAGAATCTGTGGGAGGTGCCTGCGGGCGTATGGGGTGGGGGGGTTCTCTCCCAGGCCATCCCAATCCTTGTACTCCCAAAGCGAGAGCGTGTCCGGTCCCGCAGCCAGTCAGTCTCGTTCCCCGTGGGTTTGGCCTCCGCCAGGGCTGCGCCTGTCACCAATTCCTGTTGTGATATTCACTGGACAGGATATCGGCGCAGTCGGGGTGGGGAGGCGGTTGCAGTTCGGTGTCTGAGGAATCTCGTTCACTGCTCTTTGCAGATGAAGTGGTCCTGATGGCAACATCGGCCTGTGACTTCAGCACTTCACTGATCGGATGGCGGCCGAGTGTGAAGTCGGCTGGGATGAGGATCAGCACCTCTAAATCTGGAGCCCATGAAACTCTTAAGCAGGAAACCGGTGGTTGCCTACTCCGGGTAGGAAATGAGTCCTAAGCCAAGTGAAGGAGTTCAAGTACCTGGGGTCGTTCGTCGCAGAGTGAGGGGACGATGAGCGCGGAGATTTGGCCGAGAATCGGAGCAGCGGGAGCGTATTGCGTTTCGCTTCACCGCACCGTTGTGACGAAAAGAGACTGAGCCGCAAGGCAAAGCTCTTCGATCTATTCGGGTCAATCTTCGTTCCTATCCTCACCTATATGGTCATGAAGGAGGGGTGATCGACCGAAAGGCAAGATCACGGTACAAAGCGCCGAGATGAGTTTTCTCAGGAGGGTGGCCTGGCTTCTCCCTTAGGGATAGGGTGAGAAGTTTCAGTCACCGTCGAGGAGCTCAGATTAGAGCCGCTGCTCCTTTTTTGCTTAGAAAAGAGTCAGTTGAGGTGGTCGGGGCATCTGGTAAGGATGCCCACTGGGCGCCTCCCTTGGGAGGTGTTCCAGGCACGACCAGTGGGAAGGAGACCTCGGGGAAGACCCAGGAACTAAGTGGAGAGATTATATCTCAACACTGCCTTGGAACGCCTCGGATCCCCCGTCAGAGCTGGTCAATGTGGCTCGGGAAAGGGAAGTCTGGGGTTCCCTGCCTTGAGCTGCGCGCCCCGCGACCCCACCCGGATAAACGGGTTTGAAGATGTGAATGAGATGAGATGAGACAATTTAGTAAAACAACATCCTAAACACAAAAACATTGAGAAAACGATCAAAAGAAAGGCAGCTCACTCCTACTGCTTCCAGTACTACAGTGACTATATACAAATATGGAAAAAAGGTGACAATTTAAAGTGACTATGTACAACAAAAGTGACAAAACCAAGGTTATCACTAACATGCATATTCAATCAAATAACAAAGCAGCAGTCAACCTGAATGCAGAAACACAGAACAGACAGCTGCGATATACTGGACGTATTGAGGCCCCGCGGATGTGATTTAGGCCCACGCTTTTGTGGGCGGGGATACACATTTTTCAGTGCACGGCTCAAGCCTAGGAAAACCCAATAGCGACAGCCTAAAAGGCCTGGCGCTAACTCATAGAATCTAAAGTACAAATACGTAACTTATCGTTCTCTGAAACAGATGTGCTGTGAATTCCAACATTAACCCCAACGCGTAACATTTACCCTAGCCAAAAACTATTCGTGTTGTCTGTGTGTGTGTGTGTCTGTGCGCGCCCACCTCTGTGTGTGTCTCTTTTTGTGTGTGCAGTCAGGCAGACAGTTGCGCTCATTTTCACGGAGGAAGGCAGAGAGATGGCAAGAGGAACTCTACCGACCTCTCTTCGATATCCCCGAGGAAAGCGCAACTGTCCGAAATGGAGGAGACATACCATTTGTCTTTCTTATTTCTTTATTTTTTATTGTTTGTTTGAAGGAGAAGAGCAGAATAAAAATGATAAACATGAATACCAATTCCAATTCATTTTAATAGAAATTAAATCATAGTATTTGCTTGGTATTAAGCACACAATATACAAACGTAAGAAAATAAAATACAGACCTCACCTTTAAGAAAGACTTCTGGTGGAAGTTAATTTCTCAAATCAACTTAGTTGACCTCTTTTTTCAACGATATGAATTGGGATTCCTCACTGTCGTGACAACCTGATTGAAACTCAATACGACAGCAAACGCATTGATCAAAAAAGCGCTTGTTGTAGACCAGTGGTTCTCAAGCCACTCACACTCGTGTCTAATTGGAGGTGTCATGCAATCGTTTTTTCATTATTTTGCGCTGGTCACCTAAATAAGCAATGATGATGCCCTCTGAGTTGGTTTTTGGTGAAAAAATATTAGAAAATATCAGGGATATCATGGACATGCAAATGTCTCACCTCTGATTGGCTAACACACTGTTCCCATCACTTGTAATAAACCCAATTAAAACTGTCCAGACGACACAGGGTGGGAGGGAGAGAGAGAGAGAGAGAGAGAGGAGAAGAGAGAGAGAGAGAGAGAGAGAGAGAGAGAGAGAGAGAGAGAGAGAGAAGAGAGAGAGCAGAGAGAAGAGAGGAGAGAGAGAGAGAGAGAGAGAGAGAGAAGAGAGAGAGAGAGAGAATGAAGAGAGAAGAGAGAGAGAGATCTGTTCTCTTGGCTATCGCCATGTTTTGATTGTGTTGTGTTGGGTTATTTGAATGTTTACACCGTGAACTTGGGTTCTGTTTATCGCGATAGAGATCATGACGATAGCTGATGTAAACGGAGTCCGGGCGTGTGCAGGCGACCGACACCCGCGCTGTATGACCACTGTTCACTCGCATAGACAAGTAAAAAAGTACCGAGACGTGTAAAGTTCGTATCTCATATAATAAAGCTCAGTTGAACTTGCTACTAGCTTCAGCTAGTTGTTTAATTTTATCACTCATGCTAGAACTCTCTTCTACTTTCCTGTAAACACATACATCTCACAGAGTTCCTTGAGGTTGTACTGCCACCTATGGTGACGTCTGCTACTGCATATCACTACATCCCCTTCCAAACAGGCAAACACAACATTAACCATATACCATAGCATCAACTCAGTGCAACACAAAATGTAGTCTAAGCCCATAGACTCTATATGTATGTCTAAAATACCATTAATGTTTCTGGATCAAACCCAATTAATATTACACACTGAATTGTTTCTTCACATTTACACAACTGTAAAAGTCAATAACACAGAATAACATATCAAATCCAGTACAAAGTATCACTCTTTTTTTTTCTTCTTTTTTTTAAACAGTGCCAAATGTCAAACACTTTCCTCACTTTGTATACTTGAACAGTTCACCCTGTTCTATAAGCCTCTCAGAGGAGCTTCTTAGGTCTGGTAGACCTCTGAGTGTCCCACAGTCATTGGGGAAGGAAGGAGCTCACTGTGGTGCACATCTGGTGCAGCACCCTCTGGCTGTTCAGATCCAGTCTCCTCGGCTTGATTCTCAATGTCTAGTATCTAACAGAACTCCTCCTGTTTCTCCCTTAACACCTGTCCATTCTCTGTCTTGACCACAAAGAGACCTGGACCTACTTCACTGAGGACTGAGTGGGCTTTTCTGTCCCAGAACTCAGGACCTTCAATCCTCACAACATCCATCCCCTTCTGAAAGAGTTCAGTTGCCTTTGCTGTTTTAGTCAATCAGTTCATTTTCTGTCTGTACTTGAGTCTCAATCCGTTGTCAGTCAGTTCATCAGTGTTTTTTTGTTATCCTTGTCTCTTGAAATGTGTGGAAGTGTGGTGCGCAGCTCACGATCATGAGTAAGCTTTTAGCAGGAGATGCTCCACACTCCAGCTGCAGACCTGTAGCTTAGCAAAGCCAGGTAAGGATCAGCTTTACAGTCCCTTTGCCTTTTCAACAGTCTCTTTACAATTGGACCCCTTTTTCAAGCTGTCCCATTAGCCTGTGGAACAAAGGGCTAGAAGGTGACATGTTGAAATCCATACACCTGTGCAAACTCCCTAACTCACGCACAGTCATCTTGCCGGACCAATTGTTCACT
>OLKM01000791.1:0-10000 GCA_900291075.1 Melanogrammus aeglefinus
GATGTGTCCAATACCACCCAGGCAAACAGAATCCACTTCCCATTGCTCCCTGCATCTGGAAGGAGTCTCACAGTAATCCACTCTCTAAGTACAAAAGATTCAACACCAGCTTGTTCCTATAGACCACCAAGAGAGGTTCCCAAATCCCGTCACAGGTTTACTTTCAAAGCCAGGGATCAATTGATATATCGCGGCGGCTTTGGGCCCCTCAAGGTGCCGCATTGGCATTTTTGTGTAGGTGACCGTGGCCCTGTTTCATTGGCTGTTCAACGGCTCCAAGATTTGAGCATTTCAGAGGAGAGCTGGACTCAAAGGTGAATCCGGAATCGTGAACTCGAGAGAAGGTTTATGTGAAACAGTAGTCTCCCATTTGTTTCTGCTTCTAAAACAGGTGTTGAAAAGCTATGTAGGATACACTCTTCAGTGAAGGGCACACAGTAAATCAATTAAGTAGTTATGGTGTTGCCATCTACTGCCAGTTAATAGCCCCTAAACGAGTGGTTCCCCAACCTTGGGGCCGGGACCCAACTTGGGCTCGGCAGGAGATTTTTTTGATTAGTCCATCGATATTTGATGACCGATTTTAGCTCAGCATTAATTTTTTTTTTTTAAGGTCTCACAGATGTCTTGTATAGACAAACTGCTGCCTTATGACTCAAAGCCACAAGCAAATCAGTGATGCGATAACGATAAGGTGATTGGGTTAAAAACAAATCGTGTGGAAGCAGAGTCACAAAATATTAAGTTGGGGTCAAAAACTAGAAATGGGGTTCAGGGCCAAAAAACAGGATGGTAGCCACCTGCTTCAAATAGATGAATAGTGAACTATAGTTGAATAGTGAATAGTGAACACTGAGACACGTGCAGGCCCAATTTTCATTCAACCAGTGTAGAAGAGGAATGCCCCTGGGTCTACTTACTGTCACGCAGTAATGTTTTCTGAAGCCGATAGCCGGGTCAATGAAGGAAATATTTCTCATAAACTGACATACCATCCAGTGATGGTAATGTTTTAGGTCAAGGGAAGTAAAGTTTGATATATTATTTGCTGCGATTACGGGCTACACTTTAACTGGGGAACTCTGAGCCAATATGGACTCATGCATTTAATTTTTAAAAGATGTTATAGTTTGTGCAATAAGTAAGAAGAGACATGGGCTCGGAGGTTTTTTTATTGCGAGCGCTGAATAAAAAAAACATTGGCCACGGGGAAACTCAACGTGCGGTAATGGCGTGATTTACCGTTTCCCAGATTGCCGTTCATCTCCAAGGCACGCTGGGGGTTGTCATGTCGTTGCCTTTTGATTGATCTGCTCACTTCCTGCTACAAAGATGGCGGACACTCCCGTAACCGCACTGGCCCTTTCAAGCTCTGGTGGTAGTACGAGACGCCCTAAGGCGTGCTTCCAGAATCAGTGGGGTTCAGCCGTTGCCGAGCGAGCCTAACTGTTACCATCAGAAGGGTAAACACAACACTGAACTTAGATCAGTTTTTAAAAGCCCCTTACGACCTTCTGCTTGTTTAAGGCGAACACATGTGGTCCATATGGAACTGCTTCCTGTGTCTTTGGCTGGGGGAAGAGAACCAGCCCACAAAAAGAGCTGGCCCACAAGGATATACATTGCTTAATGTTATAAATACTTGTTTAATTAAAAGAAGGGATAATGGCATTATATTTTTGAAGACGTTGCAATTTCTCAACCCTGATATACAACAGACTTACAGAATAACCTTTATTTAAACCGTTGTAACATCGCATCAAGACTCATCTTCCAAAAGGGCCTTTTTTTATTCATCCATCACTCAGCCACTCCAATTAGATGATTTAAGTTTATTTTTCTCTTCCTGTCTCCCTGCCTCTTCATCATAAGGGATAAGTGTGTGTCTGGCTCGCTCTCTGTCATTGACTGAACGATGAGTAGTTCCTTGAGATATAGTTTTTCCAGATTCCCGGTTCCCATCACCTGCTTCCTCTCCGGGGTATCACAATAAAAGCGTAGCAAAAAAAAAGAAGCCAGCAAGACGAGACAATAACAACGATGATTACGGCTGGTCTTAACGAGTCTCCGTCTCTGCCTCTCCAGAGGTAATGACTCTTGGCTTGTCTGTGGTGTGATTGCACACATGATTACCTCCCCTGTCCATGGCAGTACCGTAGCATTTTTCATGAAAACGAGTCAATACATATTTATCACAATATCACCCTCATGGCCTGCTCTTAACCCTTTTTTTTTTTTCCATGTGTGTGTTCTGCCAATATTCTCAATACGCATCTTGGAGTCCCAGCTGTGGCTTATTTGCCGTTTGTGCACCGTCTCACCAAGCACGTACAAACACACACAAACAGACACACACACACACACACACACACACACACACAAACACACACACACACACACAACACACACACACACACACACAACACACACACACACCACACACACACACACACACACACACACACACACACACACACACACACCAGAGTCGGGAGCAGCATATATTACGTCAAAGCAATATCATCTGCAAGATCCATTTCTATATTAGCCATGCTCCCATAGTCTGTGTGCGTGTGTATGCATGTGCGTGTGTATGCTTATGTGTGTGTGTGTGTGTGTGTGTGTGTGTGTGTGTGTGTGTGTGTGTGTGTGTGTGTGTGTGTGTGTGTGTGTGTGTGTGTGTGTGTGTGTGTGTGTGTGTGTGTGTGTGTGTGTGTGTGTGTGTGTGCCCATGTATGCTTGCATATATGCATATACATGTGTGTCTGTTTGCGTACATGTCGGCCCGTCAGACACCACCGTTTCGGCCCTCCCGGACGTCATTTCTCCTCCGTCTCTCTTCCAAAAAAATGGTAAAATATTCTACCCCCGTCACCAATGCCATGCGCATCTCGTCCGATGCGAGTGCGCTAGTGCGCACCAGGGCGCGATGCGGAGCCGGCGTCAGAGCAGGACCCTGACGCGGCGGCCCTGACGGGGCAATCCCTCGGCGCCAACTGCGTTTGATGTCCCGATGGCCCGGCGTGATGCCCTCCGGCCCACCCCCCCCCCCCCCCCCACTCCGTTGTAGTCGCACGGCACGGCCGCATACTTTTCCAAACACGGACCAGCTCAAGAAATCTGGAAATCAGATTTCCGTGGAGAGAGCCCTCATGATTTGGGGGTTGTTTGGGGAAACGGCGGAAGCCTGTTTGGTGTGGTTCCACGCGGCCAAGCCAGCTAAGGGCCAGGTTCCTGCCCCCGATGCCTTGCTCGTCAGCTCGGTGCGGTTGCTCCGGCGGACTGTTTGCGCGTAAACAAAGTGTCTGAAGAGCACCTTCAACGCATTGGCCAGATGTTTCAGGGAGGAGGAGGAGGAGGGGGAAGTGTGTGTTCTCAGAGAGTGACTTTGCAGAGGTCTGTGTAGCAGGTGAAGAGAGCCCTGCCAAGAGAGCATATCTCATCGTTATGCTTTTAAAACGGAATAACATTGAATACACATACAAACACACACACACACACACACACACACACATTTACACAGCAGACAGCAACTCACACACCGCACACACACACACAGAGCCCACCGCACACACACACACACACACACACACACACACACACACACACACACACACCACACACACACACACACACACACACACACACACACACACACACACACACACACACACACACACACACACACACACACACACACACACACACACACACACACACACACACACACACACACACACACACACACACACACACACACACACACACACACACACACACACACACACACACACACACACACACACACACACACACACACACAGCGCACGAAAACGACCACATCCCACAAACTTGCGTCTTAAAGGCCAAATCACGGTAAAAGTCCATGAGCTCCGCATTTCACAGAGAGCTGCACAGGAATAGACGCTGGAACGCGGCCACCGGCTAGACCGAGGCCGCTAGCGCTGTAGCCCACCGTCGGTTGCACTTTGGGCGCGTGCTCGTCCAACGTCAGTCCCCGATGGGCCTGGAAGTCACTCACTAATGGCGGAGATAATAGTTCCTAATTGCTTTGACCCTCGACCCCTGCCTCCTAGAGAGTAGGTTTTAGGAGCAGTCCCCGAGGAGCTGTCCCGACGCTAACCCGGCCCCCAAAGCGGTAAACCCTGTGTCGGAGGAGAGGGTCCGCGAGGAACAGCGGGTCACACCCACACAGGGGCCGTAGCCGGGTTCAGCCGTTGGGGTTCTGGTGGTGATGGTGGTGGTGGTGGGGGTTGTGGAGGGGTGGAGGGGCTGGTGGGTGTGTGCGTCAGGGGCAGCTCCGTACCGGTGTGTCACCCACACTGGAAGCTGTATTTCCACCAGACCCAATGAAAGGTTTATGTACTCGAGCTATAAAGGCAGAGCACTAAATCTAACACTTTTGTAACACACACGTGTTTTTTTTTTTCCTCCTTCTCCTGCGCGCACCATCGACCGCGCCTCCACCCCCCACCTCACCCCCACCTTACCCCCGCCTCCTCCGTGGCTCTTGAGCTCAACTCTAAAACCTTTGGCAGTAACAGTTTTTCATTTGCGTTTTGGGTGTGGTGTGTGTGTGTGTGTGGGGGGGGGGGGGGTCGGAGAGTTTTGGAGAGGTTGTGAGGTCGACGGCTTTTTCATGTTTTGTTTTTTCCTCTTCCTCCGTTGAGCTGGCGAGCGTTTTGTCGCTTCTCACCAAAACCGTTTGTGCGCTGTACACGTGGAAGTGGCTTCCTCCTGGAGTCAATTAAAACAACGGCGCGAGGGTGGGGGAGGTGGAGGCGTGGGGGTTGGGGTGGGGGGGGGGGGGGGCGGCTGCTACTGGCAGAGCGATGGGGTGCCATGTGCTGCGCTGCGGTGATGGTTTGGGGGAGGGGGGGTGCTGGGGGGGGGGGGGGGGTGGGGAGTGGGGAGGGGTGGGTGGTGGTTGGGTGGGTGGGTGGGTGGGTGGGGGGGCGGTGGTCCCACACAGATGAAATGGACACCAGATGGGCAGAAAAGGGAACATGGAGGGGGGGAGGTGGTTGCAGAAGAGGGGGGGGGGGGGAGAGAGCGGATGCAAGGTAAAATAAAAGAACACATGCAGAAGATCGAAACTGAACTGTGGTGGTGGAGGAGGGTGGAGGAGGTGGAGGAGCAGGGTGGGTGGGGGGGGGGGGGGGTTGGAGGTACCAAATGACTGATGAGTTGCATCACCTTGAATCTACGAGTGCTTCTGCCGACCACTGGAAACAACACTGCCTCCCAGTGCTGGTTATTGCCCAACAATGTGTTTGTTAAAAAAGACAAAATGTTGACGCCAGACAAACGCTACGTTCTGGGGTTCGGAGCGGACCTGACCAGTTATGTGTATTTTTAACGGCTCGCGCAAAAGAAAGTCGCACCCAAGCCTAGCCTCCTTACCCCCCTCCTCCCCATCACATCTTCTTAATGCTTTGATTTACAATTCCTATATGAGTAACAAGCATATCTTTGTTCGGGCACAAAAAAAAAAAAAAAAAAAGGCCCACCGCAACTCTCGAATAGTTGATTGAAAAAACAAGAGGTTAGGTTTTCCATGTGAGCGTGTGCATGTGTCAGAGATTGAAAAACCAACATTCCACGGTCCCAATGCGCACTCACATAAAAAAAAAAAACACCATTCTATTTTAGAGCATTTTGCACGGCCTACTGTTCCCCTCAAAACCCTTTCTAATGCAAACATGGCAGAGTGCGCGGCCGCTCCTAGCCCCACCAAAATACCTCTCCTCCTCGCTCCTCTCGCCCTCAAGAGAGAGGCGCCGCCCGGAGAGTGCCTTGCCCCATCTCCATTTCGCAGCTGCCATTGTGGCTCAGACTCTGCACATTCTTCCACCATCCCTCGCAGTTTTTTTTTAAAGCCACTTTGGATTGTCCTCCACGAAGAGCATAGCTGTGGTGAGATATTAAGGGTGACGCGCGTTGTTTGGGGCTGTCTCCGTGCGACATCCGATCCGTTCTGTTGTTCTGCCAACACCACATGTCTGCGTGAATAAAACATGGCTGCTAATCTTTGAGCGGCTAGCTCGCTCACGCTCACGCGCACGCACACACACACACACACACACACACACGCACACACACACGCACACACACACACACACACACACACACACACACACACACGACACACACACACACACAGCACACCACACACACACACACACACACACACACACACACACACACACACACCGAGAGGCTAGAGCTAGCTCGGAGATGAGCTAGCATGCTACTAAGGTTTTCGCTCATGTGTTCCTGCTCTACGTTTTCTTTTCTTTTCCTTTTTTTGTGTTCGGCTCGGGAGCCATCGGAGGCTTTGAAGGCTGGCTCCCTGTCAGGGGAGGCGAACGGAAGCCAGGGAAACATTAAAGGGTGGCCGACTGTGTCTGAGCATGTGTGTTGTGGGGGCATGCACAGGTGCGTGCGTTGGTGTTCTCTTTTAATAATCGCGGAGACGCTCGCTCCCTGTTTTGTGCGGTTGTTCTGCCGTGTGTGGGGAAGTATCTCGGGGTATACCTCAGAGGGTGTATGTGTGCACCATGCACCGACACAAGCTAGTTTTTAGTTTTTAGCTAGTTTATAGTTTTTTTCGTTTGTTCGTTCTATCTTCATCAGGGAAAAGTTAAAAAAAATACGAAAAACTAGAGAAAAGGCAACTGAGAAAACACACGTATGGTGGAGGGCTTTCTAAAGCCTTCCCAGGCATCGTCGTATTGACACGACATGGCTAGCTGTTTTCCTTGTTCTCCCACAGGAGCCTCCTAAAGCTATAGGGCTCGCAGCCTTTACCCCCCCCACCCCCTCGGCCCCTACACCACGGCCTCTAATACCACCCAGACACTGCCTTGCCACTCGCTCTATACTCTATAAACATCTTTTGTTGTCGGGGCTCCGGTTACTCTCACCGCACAGGAGTCAAATGCTTGGAGCGCGCCGGGCGATGTCGTGATGTTATTGTTGTCGTTGTAATGTGTGACGTGACGCCTCGGTTGTGGTCGACTAGCGAGACAGAGCGTTTTTAGAGCCAAGGCCCTCGGACCGGAGCGATATGGTTGGAAATGGGCAGTTGGTCGCCGCTATTTGGACCCGCCTTTTTCAAAATGGGAGGGACCAGGTTGTCTCACGATAAATACACATTTATTTACAAAATAAAGTGGTTATAATAGAAATAAATACAAAATAAAAATCTGAGCATTATACTTCATGTGGTATTGCACCCATAGCGAAATGTACATCAGGAATACATTTTCAAAACCAGTAAAGGGATATTCCTCTGATTAAAATATTTATTTTTTTTCCCAACATTACGTAGACATAAATATATTCATATATAGTGTTTTTTTCTTCTTCTTCTTCTGGTTCTTCTTCTTCTGCTTCTTCTGCTTCTTCTTCCACAATAACTCTATTTTGTGTCTCTCTTTTCCGTATAAATAAATGTCTTCATTGGGCTACCGGGCGTCCCCCCACGTCCATAACAACCTCTAGTACACCCCATCCTGTCCCAAAACCGTCTCTCTCCATCGGCCCATCACCCCCCCTGACCCCAGGTCCCGTCTCAGTCCCCGGCCCGACCCCCCCCCCCCCTGCCCCCCTCATCGGCAGCCGCACCCCTCCACCACCATGTCCTGGTAGTTCTTCAGGATGACCTTCTCGTACTCGTCCAGGTAGAGCAGGGAAATGGGGCTGAGCTCGGTGGGCACGCAGCACGCCCGCGGGATGTTGGAGTTCACCGAGTTCACCAGCGTCTGCACGATGGCGTGGTTGGTGGAGTTCAGGTGGTCCGCCAGCGGGAAGGGGCACTCCCCCTGGCAGTAGAAGGCGTGGTACCCAGGCGGCGCCACGATCCACTCGTTCCAGCCCACGTCGCTGAAGTCCACGTACAGGGCGTGGCGCCGGCAGCTGGCCTTGTGCTGGTGCTTCCGCCGCTGCTTGCGGGGCGCTGCCTGCCGCTTGTCCCGCCGGTGGAGGACCGCGTCGCCGCGCCCGTCGTGGCCGTAGGTCACCAGCAGGGGGCGGGCCTGTGGCCACGAGTCCTGGTCCCCGTGCAGGGACCTGCTCACCCTCACGTGCCGGCTTCTCGCCTGGGAACCCGTCTCCCTCCCCGCCCCCGCCGCCCCCGCTGCCGCCCCGGCCCCGCCCCTCCCCTCGGGGTGCAGCACCTCCACCACGAAGCCGTGGTTGCGCTGCCCCCTGGTGGTCCACTTTGACACGGCGGGGCTGACGTCGAAGCTCTCCCAGCGGCTCAGCGCGTCGTGCACCAGCCGAGTGTCCAGCAGGCGCGTGAGGGGCTCCCCGCCCGCCGTCGCGGGGGCCCCGAACACCTCGTAAACGTTGATGCGGTGGTGGTTCCCGCCGACGCCGTCACCGGGGGCGGAGCCGTTGACGGGGTTGAGCGGGACGCCCATGACCTGGTCCCGGAAGACGCGCAGCTCGGCCGAGGTGACCAGCTCCTCGCCGGGGATGGAGGTGAGGTTGAAGTAGAACTGCTGGGTAGTTCTCCCCTTCAGACTGGCCAGGGCCTCCATGGACTCTGCAGACGAGAGGGAGAATGGGGGGTAAACACAGGGTAAACACCGGGGGGGCGATAGTGTATACCAGACGACGGCGGCCCACACGTTAGGGGAGCTATATAATATCATGGTGAGTAACGGACATCTCTAATTAAAGGGGAGGTCGTCGTGCCCAGGCCGTCTGAGACGACATGGGCTGTGAAGGGTGCATTGCTCTCTCTCTCTCTCTCTCTCTCTCTCTCTCTCTCTCTCTCTCTCTCTCTCTCTCTCTCTCTCTCTCTCTCCTCTCTCTCTCTCTCTCTCTCTTCTCCTCTCTCTCTCTCTCTCTCTCTCTCTCTCTCTCTCTCTCTCTCTCTCGCTCTCGCTCTTTCACTTGCTCGCTCTCCATCTCTCTCGCTCTCTCTCTATCCATCTCTCTCGCTCTCTCTCTCTCTCTCTCTCTCTCTCTCTCTCTCTCTCTCTCTCTCTCTCTCTCTCTCTCTCTCTTCTCTCCTCTCTTCTCTCTCTTTCTATATTTGCTTTACAATCTCTCTCTCATCTCTGTCATCTCTCTCTCTTTCTCTCTCTCTCTCTCTCTCTCTTCTCTCTCTTTCTATATTCCTCTCCTTTACTCATACTCTTCTCTCTCTCTCTCTCTCTCTCTCTCTCTCTCTCTCTCTCTCTCTCTCTCTCTCTCTCTCTCTCTCTCTCTCTCTCTCTCTCTCTCTCTCTCTCTCTCTCTCTCTCTCTCTCTCACTTGTGTCTCTCTCTCTCGCTTTAGATATTGCTTACTATCTCTCTCACTCTTAAATCTCTCTCTCTTGTTTGGTTTTCTTAAAGAGAGTAGGATTGAGGATATAAATACATCAATAAAATTGTGATTGAGTGTATACCAATAGTAAATAGAGATCAAGATCAAAATAAAAAAGCTCTCTCTCTCTCTCTCTTCCAAACACACGCATTCTCTTCCTTCCCTGCTGCAATGTGGCCAGCAGAGACACACACTGTGACACAGACTTCCCCTTCAACCCCCCCAACCCCTTCCCCTATGATATATCGAGGAATTAATTCATCTGCAGAGGAAACAGAGACACAGATGGGGACTTAACAGCGTTGTTCAGCCGAGGCGCGTATGTTTACAAGGTCTCAAATGTCAGGGGATCAAAGGTGCTCTCCACGTTGATAACATCGCAGCGCAGAGCAAAACGCAGCGAGCTCGGGCCGTCCGGCTCTGTAAATGCCAGGCGGGGGGGAACACACAGTGCCTCGTAGGAATTATTTAGGATGTGTAATTCCCACTTCCGCGTGCGTCCGTCTGGGAGAAACGTCTGAACTTTCGAACTGGCTTTCATTAAGGCCGCCGTTGGCCAAAAGAGCAAGAGGGGGAAAATATCATCTCGGATCCGTCCCATTATAAACAAATGTCAGGTCGTCATGGCGAAGCCCAGCATTCTGTTGGTGCTTAAACT
>OLKM01000791.1:15000-18445 GCA_900291075.1 Melanogrammus aeglefinus
ATGCTACGAGGCAGACGTCCCATTAAAACCCACATCCACAACTCATGTACACACAGAACAAAATATATTTTGCACATTTATGTTTTTGGAGTTTTAACTTTGGTCAATTTTACCTAATAGGTACCCCAAAAAAATTCACAAACACAAAAAGAAGGCTATATCGATTAGGGGGGATTGTGCAATAGCGAATCCAGTATTGGCGCAGTGGGGAACATAAGTAGTCCTACATGAAAAGTCCTCAGAGTTGTTTTCCTACCTGTTGAGGAAGCGCTGTGTCCGGTCGTCGTTCCGCTTTATGGGCTGATAAATTCCACATTAATTCGCGTTATTCCAAGTTCCTCCTTTGCGGACCAAAGACAGCCCGGCCACTGTAACTATCCTCCTTGAACATATTCTCATCCGCTGCGAATCGGTCTTGGTTCTTGATCAATTGTATAAAAAAAAAAGATCTTTTTTTTTTATTATGAGGAGTTTTCGCTCAGACCGGTCCGATCTATGTGGGCTGATAAATTCCACATTAATTCGCGTTCATATTCCCAAGTTCCTCCTTTGCGGACCAAAGACAGCCCGGCCACTGTAACTATCCTCCTTGAACATATTCTCATCCGCTGCGAATCGGTCTTGGTTCTTGATCAATTGTATAAAAAAAAAAGATCTTTTTTTTTTATTATGAGGAGTTTTCGCTCAGACCGGTCCGATCTGAATGTAACACGCCGTCGCTGAACATCTTCCACCGCGAGCTGTCCTGCTGGAGATAACGTGGAGCGGGATAGTGGGGGAGTCTCAGAGCAGATAAAACTCAGCGGAGTCGCTCCTGGTCCTTGGACTCTGCTGTTGCGAAGTTTGGGTTGCGCGTCGGACGCTCTCTCCCTCTCTCTCTCTCTCTCTCTCTCTCTCTCTCTCTCTCTCTCTCTCTCTCTCTCTCTCTCTCTCTCTCTCTCTCTCTCTCTCTCTCTCTCTCTCTCTCTCTCTCTCTCTCTCTCTCTCTTGCTCGCTCTCTCTCTCTCTCTTGCTCTCTCTCTCTTTCTTTCTCTCTCTCACTGTCTCGCTCTCTCTCTTGCTTTTTTCTCTCGTTCTCTCTCCGTGCTGCCGCACTGTGTGGAGGTTTCAATTGATTGCTGCCTTCTCCTCCGCCGACTACTCTTTTAGTCCTACGGTGATGTCACCAGGGGCAAGGCTGTCAATCATTTGTTGACGTCTAAGCGCCCCCCTCCCCGCCCACCCCACCCCCATACTCCAAAAGCACGAATGAATAAACCAAAACGCCATGCCTACGTCAGACGATGCGTTAATTATCTCTTTGAGATAATTAATTTCAAGTAATTCAACCAACCCCATGTGCACAATTATGTCACTTTTACCTAAAAGGCCACGTTTGTATTTTAGATGATCACGAATATACCAGTAAAAAGTAGGCAAAATAACAATTATCTTAGCAAATGAGATAAACATGCTCAATATTGTGCGAGCATCTGGTATCTTATTTGTGTAAACAGAGCTTCGTCTAACTGTTTTCCCTTTCGATTTACTCCCCCCAGACCGATTGTTTCTGCCGGTGAAACGCCCAAGATGAAGGAATGTTTGGAGGAGAGTAATTGAATTGTTGAGAGAGAGAGAGAGAGAGAGAGAGAGAGAGAGAGAGAGAGAGAGAGAGAGAGAGAGAGAGAGAGAGAGAGAGAGAGAGAGAGAGAGAGAGAGGAAGAGAGAGAGAGAGAGAGAGAGCAGGAGAGAGAGAGAGAGAGCAGGAGAGAGAGAGAGAGAGAGAGAGAGAGAGAGAGAGAGAGAGAGAGAGAGACAGAGACCAGCGAGAGAGGAGAGACGAGACCAGGAGAGAGAGAGAGAGAGAGAGAGAGAGAGAGAGGAGAGAGAGAGAGAGAGAGAGAGAGAGAGAGAGAGAGAGAGAGAGAGAGAGAGAGAGAGAGAGAGAGAGAGAGAGAGAGAGAGAGAGAGAGAGAGCGAGAGAGAGAGAGAGCCTGTTTCCGATGTATCCCGAATTGATTCATTTAGGATGTCCACGACATGCTTCTCGGGGGTTGTGTCTCAGTCACGTGGTGTGAATCCCCACCGCATACTATTGATAACCAGATGTATCCTTAAAACAAGTGTAACATATTGCCTATTGTAATGAGTGTGCCTCTCCTGTGGGTTCTCTCTGCCACTTCATCTACCTGCTATAAGGATCCCACGTGCACCAGTCAGGGGGAGAGAGCCTTTCGCTGTATTGATGTCGGCCTCTGGGCTTTGGTCAACACCATTACTGTTTTGAGCCATCTCCATAAGAAAGGCCCATTGACTCCCTCGAGTGACTTCCATTAGTGCTGCGATGGTTGGCCTGTGTTTTGACCAAAGCAACCGGGCTGTTTTTGTTCAAAAGATGGCAATGGATTAAAAGCAGCGGAAAGATCACAAGATATCTTTGTCTTCCTCCCAGGGGGACAATACCGTTTTTTATTAGGGATTATCCCGGATCATCCGCTTTGCAATTAAAATACAGAGCTTTGGCGGGTGGATACCTTGACATGAGTGGCATTGTGCACTTACACACAGACACCCCCCCACACACACACACACACACACACACACACACACACACTGAACTCCCCGCCATCATGTGTGTTCAGTGTCATGTCTCACCTGGTGTTTTGGTCGTGCACCGCAATTGTTTTTTGTCCCCAGCACAATGATGTTGTCTGATCAAATAGCACGTAGGAACGTGGAACCCAACGACGAGTTCATGAACACTCTCCACTCATTCATTCATCATTCATCCATCCATCCATATATTGAAACATTGACAGCCATCCATCCATACATCCATCCATTCATGAAATCATCTATCCATTCATTGATCAATTCATTCATCCATCCATCCATTCATTGATCAATTCATTCATCCATCCATCCATTCATTGAATAATTAATTCATCCATCCATCCATTCATTGATTAATTAATTCATCCATCCATTCGTTCATTCATCCATTCATCCCGCGCTCCATTCCTTTATTGAGCGTTAGCTAAACGAACTCTCCCGCGGTCAGGATATGTGATAAGACGACGAGTCATTTGCATGCGGCTGCATTGTAGTGCTAATCTATATTAGCGGTGGTGCTCTGGTCGGGGCTGTTGCCAAAACACAGCCGGCTGAAACCGGTGCACTAAACCCAAGACATGCAGGTAAAAGCCGCTCGGCATTTAGATGCTTGCGATTCGGGGATAAGGCCCCCGACACTGTAAGCTGTGAGTATCTTTAATTACCCAAGTGAGAGGATTAGAAAGAGAAAGAGAGGGCCTTTATCTAATGCTCATTCTCTCTCTCTCTCTCTCTCTCTCTCTCTCTCTCTCTCTCTCTCTCTCTCTCTCTCTCTCTCTCTTGTGCTCTCTGTCCCTCGCTCTATCTCTCTATCTCTCTCTCTCTCGCTCGCTCGCTCTCTCTCTCTCTCTCT
>OLKM01000791.1:21772-38498 GCA_900291075.1 Melanogrammus aeglefinus
CCCCTCCACCCCCTCGGTACATGTGCGGCATTAAAGGGATTGTGGGTAAGCGGAACACATTTTCATATAGGTCCATCCCGAAATGGAAACATCCAGCAGGGTCGGAAAAGCCGGCCGCGCTTGAAAGCCAGAGTCAATATTTATGGGTAGCGAACATGTGGCACACTTCTCCCTACCCACTAATTTGAGCAACAAGTCCACCTCCAGATTATATGGCCACTCTGAGATCACAGGAGAGGGTCCAAACGTTGCGTGTGCAATGTGCTCACATCCCGGGGAACGCAGAGGTTGGGCCGTGGGCTCAAAGTTAAAGGATGGTTGGCTTCTTTTTTTTTCCTTTCTTTAAATCCCGTATTAAATTAATCCAGACGTAGAATGAGAAGGCGTAGCATCCGGAAACCACACCGTAGTCGGATTCTTCGTTTGAATGAGTTAAAAGTTTTAAAAGATTTATTGGTACATTGTACTTACAATTTACTCGTTGCAAGTCGCTTTGGATAAAAGCATCTGATATAAATGCCCTAAATGTAAATGTAAATTTTTTATGATACTACTTTCTGTCTAGTATCTGTTTAAATCTTCAAGCCGAAGATTTTCCCTGCAAGGTCAGGAAAGAAACCTTGACTTGATTCCTTGTCGCGCCGGGGGGAACTTTGAGTAATCCTTCGCACCCATTTACTGGGATAACACCAGAGGCCTGTAAAATCTTTGGTTTACCCATATGAAACATTAGGCTTTTAGCTCCCCATGGCCCCCGTAACGCTTAACGACTTACAATAGGAGCAGTATAAACACACACTCCATTTAGCAGCATAGCCGGAGATGAGAGGGAGCTACTTCAATTTTAGAGAGAGGGGAAAATGGAGAGAGAGAGGGAGAGCAAGAGAGAGAGAGAGAGAGAGAGAGAGAGAGAGAGAGAGAGACCGAGAGAGAGAGACCGAGAGAGAGAGAGAGAGGAGAGAGAGAGAGGAGAGAGAGGAGGAGACGAGAGAGAGTAGACAGAGAAGCAGAGAGAGAGAGAGAGAGAGAGGAGAGAGGAGAGGAGAGAGAGAAGGAAGAGAGAGGAGAGAGATGAAGAGAGAGAGATACCAAGAGAGAGACAAAGAGAGAGAGAAGAGAAGGAAGAGGAGAAGAGAGAAGAGAGAGGAGAGGAGAGAGGAGGAGAGAGGAGAGGAAGAGAGAGAGACCAGAGAGAGAGAGAGAGAGAGAGCGAGAGAGAGAGCGAGAAGATAAATACTGGGATTCTGCCTTTGAATAGACTCCACGCCAATAAAAGGGAAACTCACACGTCGTCACTGCATTATATACCGTCCTGCCTGATAAACCTGACGCGTACTAAACACATGCGGTCAAAGATTTATCAGTTTTAACGCTTAAGAGCAGCAGGCTGTTACTGCGCAAATGAGTATGGAAATATTTAAACAATTCTAGTGCTGGAGGATATAGAGTCCAAGTCGCCCCCCCCCCCCCGGGCAAACGTGTTTTGAATTAATGGGATTTAAGGTTTGGGTTGTTAGGGTTGTTGCATTCATTTCTGGCCGGCTGTTTGTGGATGGAAGCAAAAGAGATTAATTAGGTATAATTGCCAGGGGGTGGAGGTGTGTTTGTGTGTGACACATTCCCAGGTGCTGTAAAGGTCTCAGGCAGCTAGTGTTAAGTAAAACAGGACAAGTTGAGACATCCCGTTTGGTAAATGTCACAACCTTGAGGTCGACGGCACGGCATGCATAACACAACAACAGAAGGCGGCGCGTGTGTCAACGCCGTTCCGCGGCCGGGTGCTGAATGGCAGAGCGGAGTCAGGGTCTTATCTTTCAACTGTCCTGTACGATTATTTAGCTGGAGCAAGTTCTTAAAAAGTTCAATAAAGAGAATGCCGCTCTTGTCAGGTTTTGATAGCGGGTATATGTTATAGCTTGGTCTGTGGGTGGTTTCCCAAAGGCTTTTTTTTTTTTTTCAATATTTTAATCGAAATACGTGTAAGCCAACTGGCGCCCATTATGTTTTTCTTCACAGCATACCTTAGAAATTGCAGTCGGCAAGACAGAGAGAAATACAGAGCGGGCCAGATTACGCAACTTACTAATGCGTATGAAGGGAACAATACAAACAAGGGCAAAACCGAGCGATAAACCGCTGATTGTGATTGTCATAACACAGCAGACACAGCCTTAGTAATCGACTGGCAGGTGGCTGAAGTTAGCCAGGACTGGGTGATCCTATTTCATTATCGCCTAACTATTCAGAATCTGTCCAGAATCTAGGTCCATACAGTGGAATATATGCATGTATGTACAGTATGTATGTCGGTATAGAGAGCAATGAGGTGGAGAGAGAGAGAGAGAGAGAGAGAGAGAGAGAGAGAGAGAGAGAGAGAGAGAGAGAGAAGGAGAGAGAGAGAGAGAGAGGAAAGAGGAGAGAGAGAGAGAGCGACACACAGCACACACAGCAAGAGTAATATACACACACACAACACACACAGCACCACCAACCATCACATCACACACACACACACACACACACACACACACACACACACACACACACACACACACACACACACACACACACACACACACACACACACACACACACACACACACACACACACACATAGAGACAGACAGAGACAGCCACAGAGACAGAGAGACACAGAGAGAGCCAGACACACAAAGAGAAATAGTGACAGACAGAGAGAGAGACAGAGAGAGACAGAGAGAGACAGATAGAGAAAGAGATAGATAGAAAGAGAGTAAGAGACAGACGCAGAGACAGAGAGAGAGAGAGAGAGAGAGAGAGAGAGAGAGAGAGAGAGAGAGAGAGAGAGAGAGAGAGAGAGAGAGAGAGAGAGAGAGAGAGAGAGAGAGAGAGAGAGAGAGAGAGAGAGAGAGAGAGAGGTAGCTAGCTGGTTGCCTTCGAAGAGGACATGATTGTGCTCCGGCATCCAAAGAGTCACATTATAGCCATGTGGTTTCATGATAATAATAATCTTCAGAGCAGCTGTATAAACATTTAACCGACATCCACTCCCAAGGCACGCAGTATGTATCGTCGATGTAACTTTTAGACGAATCATGACACTATGCTGCTGTTTGGCCCCAACTGTGTATCCTTCTCCGCGGCCCCCCCCCCCCCCACGGTTTCCCCTGTATTTATTTGTAAGGCCCTAGAGCGAGAGTTATAATTGCTGGCGTCAGGCACATGCGGGAACGCCACACAGGGACGACCCGCTGTCGCGCGAGGGCCTAGATCGCGGGGGTTTAATGAAGCACAGGTGCTGTTAAAGAGTAGGTTTGGCAAGTTAAATATTAACCCATGTGGGGACATACCTGTCCCACTGTCCCCCCCTCCAGACTTTTTCTCTCTCACTCCTTTTATTTTTTTCTCTCTCCTTTCTTTCCTCCAAACCGGATTCCTTGAGGAGAACTTGAGGACTTAATAGAGGAGATAAAATGTAGAACAACCATGTAAATGAAGCCTGCCGTGTAACCTATTTCCTGGTGACATTTGTCTTAATTCATGGCAGTTTGTGTAAATATTTATGTCACGAAAACAATGTTCTGTATATAGAGTGTTCCCGCTCCCACCCCGTGGCCCCCCCCCCCCAACTCCAAACACAGCCATCCGCTCCCCTCAATCCCCCCACCCTCTTTGGAATGTGATTTAATTGGCGGTTTCCGATGTTTACGCTGCCTTGTACAGTTTTTCGGGAGGGCTTTTTTATGCAGGGGGGGGGGGGGGATGCGAGCTAGCATAATGAATAATAAGGTAGGTAAAGTGGGAGCTTCAATTAAAATGTCCTCCTTAAAGGAAATCAAAATGAAGGTGAATGACTGCCTCGTGGCTCCTCTTGTCTCTAATTCACCTTCTCTCATCACGTGCCAGATTACTATTATGTGTCATTTGTAATACAATAAACAGAGGCCAGATGGCTTAGATTCCCTTGGATATACATGCTGCTGCTGCTGCTGCTGCTGACAGAAGCTATGGGGGGGACAGGCATCTTCACAAACCTGGATCACACAGCCAGGGCAGTGAGCGCTCTGGATAGAAAAAAAAAACTAAACGTTTTCTCATATGTTATAGAGAACCCCAATGTAGAAATGTATGATTTCTACGAATAAAAGCCCAGCACGATTCCATAATATCAATGGTGTTCCTTATAAGCAATCAAAGTTCGATTCGATTCTATTTTTCAGCTTCATGTTTTGCTGTACATCCCGAAATATACACAGCAAAAGGTCAGAAAGCAACTGATCTGTTGTTCGCTCGAAACTGACTAGGACAACTCTAGCCTTTTGCTGTTGTAGGCCTACGATTGTTGTTGGAGAAAGGTTAAGAGCAAGTCACCCCGCTACACAAACATATAGGATTTGCTCCGAGGAACAGGCTGGCGCTAAGACAAACCAACTCTCGAGGGCGCGGACGGAGGACCGAGGATTTTTTTTTTCATTGGGGATTTTCAGCCCTGAGGAACACCTGTGTCTCATGTCCTTTTAAGCCATCTTTGTAGTTTCTACTCTGTGTTGTTTGAGTTGGAGTAGCGTGGTGATACTGCATCAACATCGTCTCCAGGTGTCTTTGATAGCTACTCCCCACTCTCATGTTACGCTTTGATTCGTTCTCAGTCTCCCTTTGACGTGGCTTTGGAACAAAGGATCTTCCTAATTATATTCCTGAAAACTTTAAACTCCCCTTGGTTCAAGCTCCGCCTCTCACACTTTTCCGGTTTCCGGCACAGGCTCTCTGCGGTCTCACCGCCCAAAGTTCGGCCCTAGCATCCGATAATTAAAACTTCTGGATACGAGATGAGTGCCCATATGGATAAGGAGTCCACCTGTGAGCGGCTTCAAGGCACACAGACAACCCAGGGCGCGGAACAGTCACCTGCTGATCTGTCCAGCGGCCTGCATCGTGTCGGATATCTGGCGGCTGACAGTGATTTATCCGTGATTATTTGGCCTGGCGCAGCAGTGGCGAGGGGGGGGGGGTAAAAGACCACTCGCTGGGTTTATTCATGGATCATTGAGGAACACTGGGCCTCTTGTCAGTATGTCCAATTTCACCCAAGAATGAAACATTCTGTTTTGCTAACCTGGTTAAGTAATCACATTACCTAAGACTGCATAAAGTGTAACAAACAGTAGCATAGAACCGCGAACTGCTTACTTTTTTTATGTGCCGGGGAGTGACATATTGGCTTTCATCAAAGCGAGAGCCCGCAATGAGCTGCATAGAGTCATTTTTAGCTACGCTCAGAATGCTAAATTGATCCTCATATGGGGAACATCTGGTGAAAAGCAATTTCCACCCAAGTGTTTTAGTATTTCCTCCTAATTAATTTCACATGTACATGACAAGAGCAAGCGGCCCTCCCAGAACCCCAGTCACAAAAGCCAGCTTTTGTTTCGCTATTAAAAAAAAGAGAAAAAGTCATCTGTGGTTCCTGGTTTGAAGAGAAAAAAAAAGAGAACACAACCAGAAACACATTGATCCCTTCACGTGCGGACTGAATCCAAACCTGGCCTTTTTTCGGAAAGGGATAGTCACACGATGGCGTCACAGAGGGTTGAGAGTTCACCGTTACCGTTGGGCAAGGCATGACGGTCATGTGGCCGGCGGTGCTGTTGGCAAGAAACGCACCTAGGGGAGAGAGAGGCGAGAAAATGGCGGGAGAAGGGCACAGGAGTGAGCTGAAAGTGTGTGTTTATCCTCTAATCTAAACCATGACGACGCACTGGGATTCCAAACACTGTTTGCAGGCACTTTCTTCCGCCCCGATGTAAAAATGTCTCCTCTGTAACCACAACTGGTTGAAGGTTGGCACCTGTGAGCAATATTTAACACTGGCGATACACCAGATCTGATTTTAACTGAATCAGCTTCAACTATTAACCCTTTATGGTCGGGCATCAGAGTCTCGTCTCGACAGGTTGCTTTACGGCTGAGTGATCATTGTTAAACATCATATCTATTGTATTTGAACACTTTAACATAATGTTCCACAATAAACCAAAATACCAACCTTCATCCAAATCACCCCCGTACCGTACCCATCCCACTCAACCCCAATCAAGAGAAAATGAAGACAAAACAGACTTTGTACATACATCAATAAAATAAAAACCACAGCCAGCACAGCCACAGGGCACTCACGTCTATAACCAACCCGCCGGATCTAGAAAACAATCTAAATGATTTCAAAACGGGGAGAGAACAAGGAAAGAGAGACTCTGTCTTATCACTGAGACACAACAACAGCTCTTGTCCTCACTTGTCCTCACTTGGGTGCGTGTGTGTGACGAGTATGTGTGTGTGTGTGTGTGTGTGTGTGTGTGAGCATGCGTGCGTGCACGTGCATGTGCGTATGCATGTGCGTGTATGTGCTTGCGTGCGTGTGTGCGTGGCTGCTTGAATAACGCGGGCCTCTAAGAAGTATGGCGTCGGGAGATGAAAAGCGGGCTGATGAGATGAATCATTAAAGCGGGAGATAGGCGAACACCGTGGCATTGTTTTCAGACCGGACCGGTGTGGTCGGACTCCAAAAAACCCTCTGTTTGGATAGGGTGTCTGGGACCGCCCGGGATGAGTGTATCTTTTGTTTGTTCCTCCGTTGAACCTCCGATAAAAAAACACGTTTCTCACCTGAATGTGTGTGTTTCTTTTTACAATGGGAAACCCCTATGACACGCTCAAACCCCCCCCTCCCACCACCAACATCACCACCAACACCACTACCTTCTTATCACAACCACAGCCACAACCCCCACACCACACCACCACCACCACCAACCACCACCACCAACACCACCGTCACCAAAGGAACCAGAACGTCTGTAGTCGTCTTTTTATCTCCTCCAGGGCTCTTCATCTTGTGAGGGAGAGAGAGAGAGAGAGAGAGAGAGAGAGAGAGAGAGAGAGAGAGAGAGAGAGAGAGAGAGAGAGAGAGAGAGAGAGAGAGAGAGAGAGAGAGAGAGAGAGAGAGAGGGGAGGGGGGGGAGAGGAAGGTGTGCGATGCATGGACTACAGAAGAAGTCATTATAGCGCATCCAACAGCCTGTAGCTAGCCAGCTAATTTTATACTTATTCTGTAGCTTTCATAGCAAGATAGTTAGCTTCAGTAGCTAGGTAGTTAGCTGGTGTGGGTCTTGTCGTACACAAGTGAACAAGAATGGGAGGTATCCCCCCTCCTTCCCCCCACGCCCCACCGTCAGATACAAAGGGGAGATAAAAGCAGGTGTTTACGGTGAGCTGACGGGAGTATTTGAAGGGGAGAGGGAGAGCAAAGGAGAGAGAGAGAGAGAGAGAGAGAGAGAGAGAGAGAGAGAGAGAGAGAGAGAGAGAGAGAGAGAGAGAGAGAGAGAGAGAGAGAGAGAGAGAGAGAGAGAGAGAGAGAGAGAGAGAGAGAGAGAGAGAGAGAGAGAGATGGTGCGTTCTGATTGGAGTCCAAAAAGTTCCAAGGTGTTCCTGCCCTTAGATGAGATGAAACAAGAAAAAAGTCCTCACCTCAAGTCGCCAGCCCTCTCCTTATCTTTTTTTATTTTCTTCTTCTGTCGGCCATCTGCTTTTGCTTCTTTTGATAGGAGACATGTTTTACACAATGGATGTGTGTTTCTTGTTAAGAGTCACCGTCTCAGGGTGTTGAAACCCCCCATTGAAACGCATCAGATGTCTGGATAAATGTCGTGCAAATGACTTCAATAGCAGTCTTTTGATATACTTGTGCTAACATTTAAAGCATTTCAAATTGAGTTAATGTTAGAGAGGTTACATTGCAATACTTTGTGTGACCCTTTCCTAAAATCATCCCCAATGTCCGATTGTCTGTCCGAGGTTATCACGGCCATGATGTTGCATCATTTTAATCTAAACATCTGTATAGATGTATGGGGCTTGCATCACCAGTAGTGAACTATCTGACTCAAATCAGATTTAATTTGTTCATGATAAGTTTCAAAAGTACAAACCAGATTCATGTTTTATATCCTAGCAAGTAGGCACACAATTTTTGCCAAATCGGACAACCTGTTAACACATGGTAACTAGCTTGGACATTTTGGATTTTTTCAAACTTTGTCTCTTCACCAGCTTCACTAACTTCACCAGCGCAAACGTAATATCCTGCAGGCTTAATTTCGGAGGCCTCACCCAGCTAGTGTGTTAGCTCCACAAAGAAGAAGAACTCTCTCGCTGCTTCAAAGTTAACTTTGTTCTCTGAATCTTTACGGCTACGGAGACTCCTGAATTACGGGCCCTTTGTGACGTTTTTATTTGTCAGTAAGGGGTTTCGGCGGCTGAAAACTTGTTGCTCTCTGTTCTCCGAAACCGGTCTAAAGTTACTGCGACTCCCCCCCTCCTCTGTATTACAAACAGACGACTGACAGGAAAAACAGGGGGTAAGGGTCTCAGTGCCGAGCCCTAACAAACAAGGAGCAATAACAAGGAGCTAGAAACAACCGATTAGTGTGCTACTGCTGGTTATTGGAAAATAATGGAGTTGGATGAGAGGAAGTCATTTAGGAGGAGAGAGAGAAAAAAATAACATGGGGGGCCTTTAATCAATGCTCCTTTGACGAGAAAGCGCCATGAAAGGACAGAGAGAGAGCGCGAGCGAGGGACTATGGCTCTGAACTGTTTGCTGTGGGTTGGGGGAGGAAGGGGGGGAGGCATGGGGAGAGATAGGGCTCTAATTTGGTAATTTGGTAACTTCTTATGGTGTCCCGGGCATCTCAGCACCACTTGATCACCACCACAGCGGGCCTTGACGCCATATGTGTTTGTAAAACGGTTCCAAGCCTCCGAAGAAAAATGTCCTCGTCGGCGATGACCACCAACTCAAAAGGAAACACTACTCTCTTTTGAAAAGGTCCGACTTTAAACCCAGTGGGTTTTGTTTTTTTAAAGGCGCATAAGGTAGCAATTTCCACCCCCTCGCTCCCAATACGGCCCAGACCAATATCGCTTCAAGAAAATGACACCACGTCAGAGCACGTTCAACTTTACTCCTTCTTAAATAGCCATGATGAATCACTAAAGTATTTTTTGGTACACCGGCATTGTCGTCAAGGAATCCTATAAATGTACGCAAAATCACACTGCGTAACATTCAGGGCATTAATGGTGTTTTATAAAGAAAGACCCTGTGTGCTCACTCAGTGAGTGAGTACTTTGTTCATTCCAAAGCCTGTACAAATCTGTTTCAAGTTCAAGAGAGTATAGGAACCCTTTAATTTACAGCCCCGCTCTGAAAAAAAAATGAAGTCATTCATCGCCTGCTAAACTGCACTGTGACCCGGGAGGTTAGGTAAACAAGTGTCCCTTGCATTACTGTCAAAACACCCATCCCCGCACCCCAACCCATGTAAACTCCTGCTCCCCTGTCACAGTTGAAAGGGATAGAGAGAGAGGGAGAGAGAGAGAGAGAGAGAGAGAGAGAGAGAGAGAGAGAGAGAGAGAGAGAGAGAGAGAGAGAGAGAGAGAGAGAGAGAGAGAGAGAGAGAGAGAGAGAGAGAGAGAGAGAGAGAGAGAGAGAGAGAGAGAGAGAGGAGAGAGAGAGAGAGAGAGAGAGAGAGAGAAGAGAGGGAGAGAGAGAGAGAGAGAGAGAGAGAGAGAGAGAGAGAGAGAGAGAGAGAGAGAGAGAGAGAGAGAGAGAGAGAGAGAGAGGGGAGAGGGGAGAGTGGGGGGCCGGATGATGTGAAGTGAAGAAAGAAAGAAAAGAGGCAGGGCAGATGTATCTTAACTTCAACACAGCAAAAGAGGGGAAAGTCCGTTGCTGTGAACGTATGCGTGGTGGGAGAGGGGTGGATGGGACGGGTGGATGAGACGGGTGGATGTCTGAGGTGTCGGGTGGGGGGGGGGGGGGGGACAGACCACAGAGCAGGCACAGGCCCAGCAGGACTCTTCCTCAGAACCATGACTGGATCCAGTTTGGACTGGAATGTATGGAATCCAATTCGGCCGGGGTTCCAGTGGAGGGGTCCCATAAAAACCTTTTATTTTATCCCCTACAGCTTTCGTATTCTGTTTGGAATGGGAGTTAGTTGTTAGTAATTAGTTGTTTGTTTAAATTACTAGTTAGACTAAACAACATTCCTGTCAAAATGCTGTTTGTTTCCGGTTTTGTGACACTAGTCAACGTCATTGTCGGCAGAGCTGGGCGATATTTAGACAATCAAGTTTCATGCCGTTGGTGTGATGACATTTTGCTGTTTCTTATCTATAATTGTAATAATAGGAAAGGCAAATGAAGCTCATAAAATAATTAGATGACTTATCAGTTTATAACAGTGAAGACCACGAGACCAAGGTTTTTATGACACAAATCAACTTTGAAAAATGTATTAATTTATGGGATTTATTAATTAATCAAAACAAGTTCTACAGATAACAACCACAATGTGGACCTAAAGAGTCAACACACATCAAAAAGTAAACCTGAAAAAAACTAGGCTTATTTTTTAATGAAAACAAAACAATAACCAGGGATGAGGCTCGGCCATTTTGGCATTAAAACAATCATTATGTTCTTCTTATCGCTAATGTGACAGTAATTGCTCCTTAGCCTGTCAGTAGAGAGAGAGAGAGAGCGGGAGAGAGACAACGCACTGGGTGCTGACGGAGTGAGGTAATGACTTCCAATGGAATGCCTGTTCCCATAATCCTGTCTGTCTCTGCCGACAGATCCTCTTGACCTCTGACCGGCCAATACCGAGCAGGGACGACAGGATGTGACAACTTCATGAAATGACCCCTCGGTTTAAGTACTTGTTTCAGTTTTTTTTCCCGCGCTTTGTTCTTTTCTCTTATATAGGTATATGTTTGTTTGTTTTGCTGGACAGTGATTGGCTCAGAAGTTTCTCGTGGCCTCGTCCAATGAAGTCGTCTCGATAACCACGGGGCGTATTCTGACCCCCTGATGACCCTGATCCGAAACAATAACTTTGTTTGTTTTCACACGTTTTTTAAGAAACATCAGAGATATGATAAGTAGTTTCAAACATGTTTGGAGATGCCCATTGGTAGTTGGTGCGTGGGTGGATGCGTTGGTGCATTGACGCATGTGTGTCTTAGACTTTAACTCAAGAGCTCAAACACCAGAGCTTTAGGCCCAATCCCATTTCTACCCCCCTTACCCCTTCCCCTTACCCCCCTTGTCTTGAAGGGGTAAGGGGTAGAAATGGGATTGGGCCTTAAAGTAGCTCTTAGCTTCAAATTACCTGGACATACCTGCAGTCAATGCTGTTCGACAGTTATTTCAATACCAATATATTCTATGAGTTAAAAGTACTGGCCAGCCTGCGTCTGTCTTTCCCTTTGTTTACAGTCACCGTACTATCGACAGTCTCCAAACCCCTCCCACTCACGCCACCCAGCGAGTTGAGCTATGCCAGCTCACGCCACACAGTCTCTCAGCCTGTTAGAGCGGCCTGAACGATGGGACCGAGTTTTTCAATTCTAAAATCTCCCGCCTCCTGGCTGGGGAGGGCGCCATCCCACGCATTGGTACCATAATAACAGCAGTGGTTAACAGTGTTTTGAATCGCTGTACTAAGACTATACCAACACTTCACATATCCGCAGAACCCAGGGGAAATCAGGACCCCGGATAGCAGCTTGGTGTTTTCTTATGGCCCTGCCAGGCTATCTCTCCAACATGAGTTCTACACATATATTATACAGGCCAAGGGGAGAGAGATGTGTGTGTGATGTGTGAGACCGTTGTGACTGTGATGTGGACCGTGTAGATATATGTGTGTGTGTGTGTGTATGTTTGTGTTTGTGTGTATGTGCGTGCGTGTGTGTCTATGTGTGCGTGCGTGTGTGCGTACATGGGTGTGTGTGTGTGTGTGTGTGTATTCACGCTTGTGTGCATTCATTCCCCTGATTCGTTCTCTGACCTGTTGTATAGGTGGTTTTGTCTTCACTAGATTGATTTTTTTAAATATTATTATTCCTGCTTTTGCTCCTCCTTATTTCTCTCTGTAAATGTCAGCGGCGTGGACTTAAAGTGGAACAGCTGGCTTTGTATTACTTTGAAATATGTTGTGTAAGTAATGCTTTTTGTATGACTTGATTAATCCATTGTAATTCCTGCTGGATTCGCCATGTGTCATGTGTGTACGATTGTACTCATGTCCGTGTGCGTTTGTGCATCTGTGTATGTTTGTATGTCTGTCTGTATGTCTGTCTGTGTCAGGGCTTGCGATTGTGTTTGGCTGGGACTGTATGTGTGGGCATTTGTGTGTGTGCCTATGTGACTCTGTGTCTATGTGCATATGTATGTGTCCCTGTTTGTGTGCGTGCATGTGTTTGTGTATGTGTCCCTGTCTGTGTGTGTGCATGTGTTTGTGTATGTGTGTTTGTGTGAGTTAGTGTGTGTGTGTGTGTGTGTGTGTGTGTGTGTGTGTGTGTGTGTGTGTGTGTGTGTGTGTGTGTGTGTGTGTGTGTGTGTGTGTGTGTGTGTGTGTGTGTGTGTGTGTGTGTGTGTGTGTGTGTGTGTGTGTGTGTGCGTGTGTGTGTGTGTGTGTGCCTGTGTGTGTCCATGTGTGTGTGTATGTGTGCGTGCGAAAGGCTGATCTTCATGTCAGCAATGCCCGGCCGATCCCGGAGACACGGGCCAAGGCTGTCAGGGGTTTGTCATCGATTCTTTCGGCCCTGTCATCAGCCTTATCTGATCCTGTAGTGATTCTGTTCTCCGTGTTCTCCATGTTCTCCGTGTTCTTTCCAGCCCCTCCCGCGGCAGGCACGGACTCCCCACGCTACGGGGAACTCCAGGGAGAGGGCCTCAAACTCACTCTTTCATCATTTCCATGATGTTTCCTGGGGAGTTTGTAGATCCAACGCTTTCTCCTGTTGCCTTTGTCATCATGTTGGTTCCTGCTGACGGTGTATTTTTTGTACGGTAAGAGTTGAAGATACTGTAGACTAGTCTTTATATTTCCCAAAAAAATCTGGCCATGTTTTTGGGCATGTATTTGAAATTCACTTAACATCCCGATAGCATTTAATAAATTAAATGCTTGAAAAAAAATGAAAAAAATGTGGGAGGTATTAAGGTTTTATTTTTGCGGTGTTCTTCACAAAAAAATTATGTTAAAAGTTTTTACTTATCTTTCCGACTTTACAAACACAACTGTGGCCTTCCCCAAGGCTAGGCAGACCTAAATACTAAAGCTAGCAAGCTAATCACGTGTTTTTGGGGAGTGGCCTTAAATGAAAGGCCTTTTTTTGATAGTTAATTTGTCAGTTAGATATTTGAAAAATCGAGCTTTATCTGCCTAGATTTTTTAATTCCTCCAAATTGCTGGTACTTGCTAGCTTCAACTTAATAGTTTGTAAACAAAAATAAATAAAATGTATTTATTTATTATGCATGTTCATGAAATGTGAAGTTTGAGCCAAATCTTACGGACATAGCATTATTTTGTATTTAACACAGGTAAACACGGTCAAAAAGAACACAATGAAACGAATAAACAGCAAAAGCAAACGGGAAGGAAGCAGAATATTAAAAACTGCTGAGGTGTCCGTCCGCTTCGTGTTGTGGCATTTCTTCTTCGTTCTCGTCCTGCTTCTCCTCCTCCTCCTACTCTGGTCGCTCGCGGCAACACCGACAATTAGGTGGACAACCATGCAATCAGCCTTGTTGCAGACAACCCCTTTAGTTAGGACCGAGCGCTGTGTGAATTATGGTTGAGATGGAAACCTTTGAATTATGGGTGAGCTCTTGCTCTGCTGCTGCTCCCTCCATCTCTCCCTCCATCCCTCCCTCCCTCCCTCTCTCCCTCCCTCCCTCCCTTCCCTCCCTCCCTCCTCTCCTCCCTCCCTCCTCCTCCTCTCTCCTCCTCTCCCTCCTCCCCTGCTCCCTCCACCTCTCCCTCCCTCCCTCCCTCCCTCCCTCCCTCCCTCCAACCCCCCACCCCATCCACACCCCACCCCAGAGGAGGAGAAGGACCGGGTGAAGGAGGTGGAGGAGGAGGAGATGGAGTAGGAGGAGAAGGAGAAGAAGGAGGAGGGTGGAGGAGGAAGAGGAGGAGGAGGTTCTCTCGGTAGAACCTGTGCCGCAGGAGAACGTTGACAGAGGCCTGGTTTCGGCCAGCTGCAGGCAGAACCAGAACAACAAAAGCGAGCTAACCCAAACACGGCGGCAGCAGCAGCAGCAGCAGCGACGGCAGGCTCTGCACGGGGTCTAGGCTGGGTCAGGCGGTGCACCTCACCACAGAGGAGAGAGAGAGAGAGGGGAAAGAGGGAGAGAGAGGAAGAGACAGAGAGAGGGAGAGAGGGGGAAGGAGGCAGAGGAGGCAGAGGGAAGGGAAGAGAGAGCGAGAGAGGGAAAGAGAGAGAGGGAAGAGGGGGAGAGTGACAGAGGAAGAGAAGAAGGGGAAAGAGGCAGAGAGAAAGAGAGAGAGAGAGGAGAGGGTAAGAGAGAGGGGAAATAGAAGGAGAGTGACAGAGAGAGGGAGTATAAGGAAGGAGACATAGAGAGAGGGCGAGAGAGAGAGAGAGAGAGAGAGAGAGAGAGAGAGAGAGAGAGAGAGAGAGAGAGAGAGAGAGAGAGAGAGAGAGAGAGAGAGAGAGAGAGAGAGAGAGAGAGAGAGGGAGAGAGCGAGCGAGAGAGAGGGAGAGAGAGCGAGCGAGGCCGTTTACGGGGCCGGCCTGGTCCTCGGCTGACGTCTGGCCACTTTTTCCCCACTTGCGGACGCGCATCACTTTGCGCGGCAAAAGGAGAAGAAAACAGCATTGCAGAGATTCCAAGCTAATTGTACATTCGTCCTCTTTCAAAGGGGAAGAAGAAGTGTCAGGCCAGTGACCGGGAATCTGGGGAGAAGGAGGAGGACGCTGCTGCAGGCTACAGCATCCCTCCCCATTGCCTCCCCGAGGGTTATTTAAAGGTACAGTAGGCTGTATTTTCCCCTGCACAGTGGAGGCACCCACCCTTTCCGCCCGGCTCCATATTGGAACCAGATGCTGTGCAGCGCAAGGCCCCACTAATTTAAGTGGACAGAGCAGATGGAGGGGGAGAGAGAGAGAGAGGGAGAGAGAGAGAGAGAGAGAGAGAGAGAGAGAGAGAGAGAGAGAAGACAGAGGAGAGTGAGGAGAGGAGATAGAAGAGAAAGAAGAGAGAGAAAAGGGTGGAAGGAGGGAAAAAGAAAGGAGAGAAGAAGAGAGAAAGAAGAGAGAAGAGAGAAGAAGAGAAGAGAAGAGGGCAGAGAGAGAAAAGAAGAAGAGGAAGAAGAGAAGAGGAAAGAAAAGATAGAGAGAGAAAAGAGAGAGAGGAGATAGAGAGAGAGAGAGGAGAGATGAGGGGGAGAGGAGGACGCCGCGCCGCATACCAGCCCCTGTGTTTATTGATGAAAAAAAAAGTCTGGTGCTATGGGAGGAGGATGGAAGAGAAGGGAGCAGAGAAGAGAAGAGAAGAGAGGAGAGAGAAGGATGACGAGGACAGTGAGACGTGATTGAGGAGTTATAGGAGGAGGAGGTCTAGGGGCGAGGATCTGCACACTAACATACCAAAATATTAACATTATTTTACATAATTGATACACACAATATACAAAATAACATACATGTAACATTTACAGCCGTGACCGTCAATAATACAGGTTCTCTACGGGGGTCACGTACTGACCCCTAGCCTACAAACACACACACATACACGCACACACACATACACACACACACACACACACACACACACACACACACACACACACACACACACACACACACACACACACACACACACACACACACACGCACACACACACACAGTACTAAGCACAAACACACCATCCTAAATACACACAGACGCACACAGCGAGGTTTGACTTCCTGTTTGTCATCCAGAGAGCCCTTGGCTGTCCCAGCAGGTGGTAAATGGAACATGCTGGGAAACGCTGATGTGCACTGGCCCTGCTCGATTGGTCCAGCAGTTCAAACTAATGTTAGCCATGTCAGTACTGTTTTATGGGGCCTTTGGTTGTTTTTTCGATGTGGGGAGGGGGGGGGGGTGTTAGTTGTTTCGATTTCTTTAACTTCTGCGACAATATTAAGCCCTTTCGGCGTGCCGATTTCTCGGTTGCGTTATAACTCTCGCCGTGAATCCAAACGCCATCCCTCAAAAAGACTTTACTTGTCGCCAAGCTTCTTTTCTGTACAGAAAAAGGCGCTTTCATAACAGAACCTCTGTGTTCGCGAAGCGAGAAAACATCGGGTTGAATTCAAATGTAAAACCCACACTATTCCCTCTCACCAATAACAATGTTTTGACATTCGTTGAAAACGTGTGATACTTTTGGCAGGCCTAAATTTTTGGGATAAGAGTAAACATCTAGGATATAAGGCAATATGTATTTGGCCTGGGACTCTCTGCCATCTACATTACACACATTAGCCAAAAACTGGGTTCCTCCCGATGAGAAAAACTGAGAGGCTGTCTTGCAACACCTTTAAGGTATGTTTGATTTTACTTAAAGTCAGCACAGAGCAATCATGAAGTACGTCAAGTGACAGATCTACTGCAGTCAGCCAGAGGTGTTCCACCAGAAAGGTTGTGGGTATGATCCCCAATCCCAATGAACACAGCCTAGTGTGTATACATCCTTAAGCTAGATAATGACCTGTCTCTGTATTAACTGTCTAACCCCTACCTGCTCCTTAATGGCCAGTCTCTGTATTCACTGTCTAACTCCTATCTGCTCCTTAATGGCCTTTCTATGTGTTCACT
>OLKM01000791.1:41782-71782 GCA_900291075.1 Melanogrammus aeglefinus
GGGGCGTCACTGGGTCCTGAGTCGGCCCCTCCGCTAGGCCCTGGCTTAGCTCCCTTCAGGTTGTCCCAGCGTGTAGGGAGTAGGGGGGGCTTTAGCCGTGGATTGGATGGCTATCAGATGGGAACAAGGGGAAGAGGACACCTTCTCCCCGGAGCAGGCCCATCGCGACGCCACCTGGACAATGGCGTCCATTGTCCAGCAGCCTGCCAATTGGCCGATTATTCACATGACTGATGGGGAAGCCGTCGTTGTCATTGACCAATGCTCGCTTTAGTGTTGAGGTGTGTGTTTGCCTTAAGGGTCAGGGAAACAGGTCGCCGGTTTGGAACGTCACTGTGTCAGTTCGATTCTGAAATAGACTTGGAACGTTATTTTCCGATGGACCAGAGTCAGCGGGTTGGTGAGCTGCATGTAGGTGGTTTGAGTTAGCCCAGCCCCGTCCCCTGAGGTCAGCTTGTAATGATGCAAATTTAGGGCCTTTCTGACAAGGCCCTGCCACCTGATATGTTGGTCAGCTCCCCTTTCGCTGCTGCTTTAACAAATCCATAAATATTGCGTCCGCTGGGATTCGGGAGGAAGGATGGAAAGAAGGGAAAGATGGAAATAAAGAAAGGAAGAAAGACAGAAGGAATGGAGGAAATAACCGAAGAACAAAAGAACAAAAGATGCGAACGATAAGAACGAAAGAAGGCATGAACGAAAGATATTACAGAACAACTAGCCAGGCTAACAGTTATATGTTCTGGAGAACTGTAGCCCCATCTACTGTTGTCCAACTCAAACTAAGTAAAATATGCTAAGACATACAGATACTGATGTCAAGCTTGCTAAATCGTAAAGAGAAAAAAAAAGCAATACATAGCTACATTTAAAGTGGTTGAGTATGCCAATTCTTTAGCCGATTTTTTCTTCAGTCAAGCCATCGGCATGCTACACGTTTTCTCTCTGTCTCTCATTTGCTCTCCCTCTCTCACCCTCTCTCTCTCCATCGACCTCTCTCGCTCCCTTCCCCTGTTTCTTTCTCTCTCTCTCTCACCCTCCCTCTCCATCTCCCTCTCTCTCTCCCTTTCCCTCTCTCGTTCTCTCTCTCCCTCTCTCTCTTTCCTTCTTTTTCTCTCTCTCTCCATCTCCCCGCCTCTCTCTCTCTCTCTCTCTCTCTCTCTCTCTCTCTCTCTCTCTCTCTCTCTCTCTCTCTCTCTCTCTCTCTCTCTCTCTCTCTCTCTCTCTCTCTCTCTCTGTCTCTCTCCATGTGACCACGGTTATGCTAACACAGCATGGGACGGGAACCATTTTTAGGCTGTGGCCGCAAACCGTGGCATCTGCAACCCTTCCAATGGCCGCATCTGGAGGCGAAAGAACAAAAAACGATCCATATGGCGCAAGAAACGGAATATTAACTATATTGTAAAACTTTGACTTTGAGAATACTACTTTTGACTTGCGTCACTACTTTTTCTGTGGAAGGGTGTTGGACGCGAAAACCAAAAACAAACAATGGAACACTTTATTTGACTTTATCAGCCCAACACTGAAGCACAACATAGAGCCCTAAAACCACACAAACAACAAATCCAAACAGAAACTCCAGAAACGCTATCAACAACCGATCTTCTGACGAAAAAACGACCCCCCCACTCGCTCCATAGTCCCCTCCATCGTCCCCGCGCTGACCCAACCCCACCTCCCGTGTGCGTGATAAGTTCTCGTGCGGACGAGTGGGGCCCGCGAAGGCCCCCGGAAGCAAGCAGGTTTACTTTATCACGCGGTGACATCATCATCCACCGGCGCACACGTATGTAAAACACGAAACAATCACTGCTGTGAGTCGCCGGGGGTCAGACGTAGCCGTGTGCTTTTGCTCTCGGATCAGACTGACAAGGCACTTAATGAGGTCATCCTAGGCACGGTGAAACCCAGGGCCCAGCTGTTGGCTGAGCAGGTGAGTGTTGTCGTCAGTGAAAGGTGCTCTGTGTGGTCCCGCACGGTTTCTTTACATCACGGCACACAAACGAACACAGGGATTTGCAAAACTGCCATGTGTGTTGGCACTCGACATATGAGGATGCTTATTTCATTATTGACATGAAAAACTGACCTTTTGTGGTTGTTTTGGTAGCTGTAGTGTGTGTGTGTGTGTGTGTGTGTGTGTGTGTGTGTGTGTGTGTGTGTGTGTGTGTGTGTGTGTGTGTGTGGATGTGTGTGTGGGTGGTTGGGTGTGATCAAGTGTGTTCGGCTATGCATGCGTGATTATGTATGCATGTTTGTCTGTGTGTGTGTGTGTGTGTATGTACCCATGTGGATGTGTGTGTGGGTGGTTGGGTGTGATCAAGTGTGTTCGGCTATGCATGCGTGATTATGTATGCATGTTTGTCTGTGTGTGTGTGTGTGTGTATGTACCCATGTTTAGATGTATGTGTGTGTGTGTGTTTATGTGTAAATGTGTTTATATGTGTGTGTGCATGTGTATGTGTTTGAGCGCATGTGTTTACATGCGTGTGTTTGTGTGTGGGATATGTGTATGTCTTTGTTTATGTGTTTGTGTTTATGCGTGTTTACGTGTGTGTGTGTGTGTGTGTGTGTGTGTGTGTGTGTCTAAGTATGTGTATGTGTGTGGGTGTGTGTTTGTGTTTATAGGTGTATTGGTGTATAGGTGTGTGCGGGTGTATGGGTGTGTGTCTCAATGTCTATGTTCGTGTGTGTTTGTGTGTGTCTGTGTGTGTGTGTGTTTGTGTGTGTGAGACCCTCCTCCGGCCTGTGCGTGTATATAACATCCACAGCTGTGAGGTAACTGGGCCTATAATCTGTCTCTGCCGGAGCTGTGTAACCCGAGTGAGCAGCGAGGTCAAAGGTCACTTATTGAACTTGAATTACACCAGGAGAGGCCTCCTCCGGGCCCTCACAGCCGCACTCAGCCACCCCTGTGGGTCTGTTTGTTTTCTCTCCCTGGATCTCCCGGAGCGCACCCAGTCCCCTGTAATGAGCATTTAATACACACCCACCGACATGTTTACACTGCATGGGACTGTGCTGTGTGATCTTGCAACACTTGCAGAAACTATGTGTGTGTGTGTGTGTGTGTGTGTGTGTGTGTGTGTGTGTGTGTGTGTGTGTGTGTGTGTGTGTGTGTGTGTGTGTGTGTGTGTGTGTGTGTGTGTGTGTGTGTGTGTCAATGTGTGAGTGTGTGTGTGTGTGTGTGTCAATGTGTGTATGCTGTGTGTGTGTGTGTGTGTGTGTGTGTGTGTGTGTGTGTGTGTGTGTGTGTGTGGTGTGTGTGTGTGTGTGTCAATGTGTGAGTGTGTGTCTGTGTGTGTGTCAATGAGTGTATGTGTATATGTGTGTCTGTGTGTGTGTTAAGTGTGTGTGTGTTTTTGTGAGTCAAAGTGTGTGTGTTTGTTTGTGTGTCAAAGTGTGTATCCGCAACACACTCTCGTATGTTTGCACATGTGTATGATTCTGGAACATGTGTTTGAGCGTGTGTGTGTGTGTGTGTGGGTGTGTGTGTGTGTGTGTTTTGCGTATTTGTATATAAATATATATATATATATATATATATATGTATTAATAAATGTGTCAGCAAGATTATACATCTGTACAAACGTTCCTCTGTATATGAGAGCATATGCAGGTGCGTTTGTACAAACACACACACACCAACACACACACACACACAGACACACACATACACATATACGTGCATACATGCACGTGTGCTCCCTTTCATTGTCACTTCCACCCTCTTATTTCACCTCATCTCTGAAGTCTGTAGCCTCAAGGCGAGAACACCTGCCAGTCTCTTCAATCCGAGATAAGACAATAGCAGTAGTGGAGGTGTTCAGTTACTCTGAGGGAGAGGGAGAGAGAGAGAGAGAGAGAGAGAGAGAGAGAGAGAGAGAGAGAGAGAGAGAGAGAGAGAGAGAGAGAGAGAGAGAGAGAGAGAGAGAGAGAGAGAGAGACCAGGAGAGAGAGAGACCAGGAGAGAGCGAGAGAGAGAGAGAGAGAGAGAGACCAGGAGAGACAGGAGAGAGAGAGAGAGAGAGAGAGAGAGAGAGAGAGAGAGAGAGAGAGAGAGAGAGAGAGAGAGAGAGAGAGAGAGAGAGAGAGAGAGAGAGAGAGAGAGAGACCAGGAGAGAGAGAGAGCAGGGAACAGGACAAACTAAAGCCTCCCTCTGTCTCGCCTCCAAGGCCGCCTCTGCGTGCCAGGTGTGAAAAATGGCAGAGAAACCACACGTTTTTTCATTGTCAGTTGAGGCGGTTTTGGGGTTTGAGAGGGGCGGTGAGAGGGGCGGGGGGGGGGGGGGGGCTGCGGGGCGGCGGCGGCGGTATTGGGTGGGGTAGAGGGGAGGGGGTGGCAAAAGAACTTCAGAGTTTTTTGCTTTAAACTCACAATTTGACCTGAACCATAGGCCTTGAGCCCCCCTTCTGCAAGCTGTTAAGTTTTTAACATATCATTTTCCCGCCGCGCACATGTTCCGTGTTATGTTAGTTACTATGGAGGAATTCAGACTTGAATGGACAATGAAGTTACTGAAGCTTGAGAGAAAAGACTTTTCCTGATTGTAAATCAGTGGCGCACCACCCGGCGGCCTAAAGTTACACCACAGTGCCCTCTGTCGGTGCGCCCGGGGAACAGTCACATAAAAAGGCCTTCAAATTCACAACATGAAAGCCATGATCTTTTTATAGGGCCCAAACCGCATCCTCTGTGTCTTTAAAGAGCTCGTTTTCACGAAGTAGTAGTTTGGCTTGCCAGTCCTTACGCACTATTTTATAACCGTTGGTGGGAGGGAAGTCCTTTGAACTCCACTGCTTTAGCAGTCTGATGTCTTCGTAATACAGTGGTTAGGGGACTATGCTATTATAAATAGCACGGATGCCCTTTAAAATAGCTGCTGAGTGGTTTTATCATTTGCGTGTTTGTGCAGCCGTGTGTGTACACACTGCATGTGTGTGCGTGCGTGCTTGTGTGTGTTTTAATCTGTCGTTGTCACTATGAACATCAAAGGGTATTTCTCCAGAGCGGACATCATAGTATACAGTGCAGCGGTGGTCCGTGAGAACTTCCCAGACCAAGAGCCCTCGATTCCATGTGATGCCAAACCCATTTAAAGTGTCATTGAGCAGAATCACTGCAGGATAATTAACTCCTTGTGGTCCAGGTATCTTCAACCCCAACCAGTGGACACAATTGGTACTGCCGTTGTTAAACATAAAACAAATGTTTGGGCTACATCCTTCCTCCCTCTGGGATAGATGAACAGACCAAATGTCACTGCTACAGCTGGCAGTGGTCCAATGAGGCTTTTTTGGTGAACTCCCCCTGGTTTGGGTATATTGGGGACATGCAAGATTAATACAGTATTGGCTTTTAATGGATTATTTTACCTTGAATAACGTGGACGTATAGCTTCTCAAAGTATCTTAGCACACGTTGACCGTTTGTTTACATGTCAATATTGGAGAATGGAATTAATTTGTTATATACAACACTGTTCTGCCAATTTAATATGAAGAAATTAAAAAGCATGCCATGAAAATTACAGTTATACACAACTAGGGATTATTTCAAGTACATATTCACTTATTCAGGCCTCGTGTAGCACTAGCATGAGATGACCAGATGGGGTCGCTGGTATCTTGTTAGAAATCGTGTGGGTTCACAAAAAGGACACAATTGGCTATTCCCATAGCTCTGGCTATAGATATTGAAGCAAGTGAAAGATCGTCTGGAGATAGAGCCGCTGGAACCAGCGGGTAACAGCTCGGCAGAAGGCAATACGACCGAGGAAACGGAGGGATTCGCCATCATTAGGCCTATTAGACTGATGGAAATATTGACAAGCCAATGAACAACCCAGCTAAATCAGTCAATCACTTAATCGCACACTGTTACGACATGCTATCTCTCCAATCAGCGCCTAGCAGCCTATAGGCTTAGAATTGGATGGCATTCTTACAGAACGTGTGGAAAATTCTAATCAGAGCAATGTGTTGCATTGAAAACATGTATCCAAGGGAGATGTTATTGTGTCTGTTTTTCCCTAAAGGGTTGGGGCGACGTTACATCAGCAGATGGCTACAGGCTATTCTGTGCAGGCTACTAGACGAAATATGTGAACAGGACCGACTAGTTGCTTGTATAGCCCCGTTTGTGGCACTGATGGTGGATCACATCAAAGAGGCGCTAAGTTATATGGATGTTTTAGCCACGGGGCTAAGACATCAGTTCAAAGCACCCTCGCTTCGTTCATCTCGCTTGTCTTCAGAAAGTTTTCGTTCGACCTACGCACACGAAAGGTCGTTTGCAGATGACGTCACACCAGTGGAACACATGATAGGTAGCCTAAACTTTACACTGAAATGCACGAAATTCTAACACAAAGATGAAAATTTTAAAAGTGTAAGATAAATGGCTAACAAATCGATGTGTCTGCGTTTGTGAGTTTGTGACACGATTATTTCCAATGCCTGCAATCTTCAAAAGATGTCTCTCAATTTAACCCTTCATCACATATGAAATCGCGCGATTCACGTGGCACCTGTCACTAATTCACCATCCACGGTTTAGTTATGACAACGAGTTATATCGAATTGAGGGGTCCCACATCTGGCAGTTCAGATCCTCTCGCCGTCCAGGGGGTAAAAAAAAAAATCCCGCTGCCGCGGGATGTATCAGGGCGTCGCGTGCTGTTCTTTCGGGCGCAAATTCCCTACCCAATCACAGGCCTGCCAATGATTGCCTCTGCCTCCAGCCAAAAATCAAATGGGCAGTGCGTTGGATTTAGCGTTTTTTTTTTTTCCAAGTCTTATTTTCCCGCAGTCTGACGTGGCACCGATCACCTGTTTCAACGTTTAATTCTAAAGTCTTTCTCAAACTGAGTTCACAATGTAAATCAATTAGGATACTCTAAATGGAGCCTCCCTCCCGAGGAAGGACGACAGCAACCGCCACTTCCCATTCAGTTTTTGATTATTTATCGTGAGGAAGCCTCGCCTTCTGGTGTTATTCTGATCCCAGAGATAATCCTCGAGGCGGTCATTATCCGCACGCCTGCAGTTGTAATTCTTCCCTGTCACTATTTCAGATGAGCGCCACCACGCTGCTGACGCCTTGAGACGCCGCAGGCGTGGAAGGCAGAACGTACAGCGCATAGCGATGATGAGAGAGAGAGAGAGAGAGAGAGAGAGAGAGAGAGAGAGAGAGAGAGAGAGAGAGAAGAGAGAGAGAGAGAGAGAGAGAGAGAGAGAGAGAGAGAGAGAGAGAGAGAGAGAGAGAGAGAGAGAGAGAGAGAGAGAGAGAGAGAGAGAGAGAGAGAGAGAGAGAGAGAGAGAGAGAGAGAGAGAGAGGAGATGAGATTTGAAGAGGAAATACAAAAATGAAGAAAGAAACACGAATAAACGATGAGAGAGGGAGAGAGATTATTATTGATTATTCGTAACCTATAATGTGTTGCTCTTCATTACATTAATTTTTTACTATTAATTAAATCTGTATGCTAACTTATATTGTTACAGGTTTTTATATGTGTTCTGACGTTTTCTATTCTTATTGTATGTAGCATTTGTAGTAGTAGCCTACAGTAATGCTTTACCAACACTGTTTGGTTTACCACAATAGTTTTTTTTGTTTGAATTTGAGAGAGAGAAGCTAGAGAGAGAGAGAGAGAGAGAGAGAGAGAGAGAGAGAGAGAGAGAGAGAGAGAGAGAGAGAGAGAAGAGAGAGAGAGAGAGAGAGAGAGAGAGAGAGAGAGAGAGAGAGAGAGAGAGAGAGAGAGAGAGTCATGTATTCTAATGAAAGACAACCATTTGTTTACTCTCGAGGGCCAATAGATAATTTAATGTGTTTTTATATTAATATTTATTTTTCCCCACTTCTTCTCATTTACATTCCAGGCTCATTGGTAAACAATGTCAAGAAGATGTGCAATATGTTGTCGCAACCACTCTCCTTCACTGTCTATCCCTCGTTCTCCCTCTTGTTTTGGGTATAATTTCGTTTAGAGTTAAATGGAAGCTTTGCATCAATAAATAGTCTCTCTCTCTCTCTCTCTCTCTCTCTCTCTCTCTCTCTCTCTCTCTCTCTCTCTCTCTCTCTCTCTCTCTCTCTCTCTCTCCTCTCTCTCTCTCCTCTCTCTCTCTCTCTTCTCTCTCTCTCTCTCTCTCTCTCTCTCTCTCTCTCTCTCTCTCTCTCTCTCTCTCCCTCTGAGCTGTCAAACTGAAAAAGAAACGACTGGGCCACTCCGACTGTCACCGTTGATCCATCATTTTATGACGGCGGAAAAATTAACAGCGAACCCATTGTGAACGGACCCTTCGGTCAGACTCTGACAGGGTGGACAGCTTCAGGGGGAAGGTCGCACCGTTGGGTGACCCCCCCAGTCCCGCGGACACTCTGCAAAGGACCGGCTTTTTCAGGCATTAGAGATAGAGTGACAATAAAAGCGTTCCACTGTACCTACTATTTCCGTAACTGTCGCACAGGCTGTGATGAACTGGAATGAATAGAGCATATGAATAAATTATTAATGGTTAAACATGCGTGTAAGGTGCAAGTAACCTGCAATCAAATAGTATAACGTAACATAAAGGGCTAACGTGGTGGCTTAAGATCTTCGAGCAATTGGCCCGAGAAAAATCACACAATGGCCTACATCAATAACATAGGCAGAATACAAAAAAGCTCCATATATTATACACGTTTTAATTTTATGTTGATTTGATTTATTACCCAATTAGACACGCCAGGCGCGCCACCAAAACAACTCTTCCTTGAGGTTTTTTAATTCCTTTGATGAGGCCTAATAGCTCACCATGGCCGCGAGGGGGCGCCAGAATACGCCGTCTCACCGTCGGCTTCCGTCTGCCTTGCTTTCGCTTCAGAAAACGTTGCTTTTGCAGTCGGTGCGCTTCTCCTCCTCCGCTGCTGCTGCCGCTGCGCGAGATCTTCAAAGCAGAGACCCGCCACCGCCAGCGCGGGCATGACAGCAGTAGTGGTCTTCCACCTCGAGCTTGCCTTTCCGTAGAGCTCAGTACCAAGACGTCCCTCATCGAAACCGGTGGGAGAGGAGAGTAAACAACAACAAAAACAGAAGAGAGTGAATTGACTGTGTTTTCCGCTTCACCCTCCGTTTAGAAGTAGATGAGTCAATGGCAGGGGCACAGCCGGGAGTTCATGCACTGCAGCTCAAGCCCGTGTCCGTTCCGGAGAGCTTGAAAAAGGGCAACACGTTTATGAAATGGGATGATGTGAGTATGCAGCCGTTCAACCTTTTCCCGCGAGACAAATACAACCCCAATGTAGATAATAGCGTGCATGTTACTTGGGGATGCATACAGCGTGTGTGAATAGCGGTCCGTCTTATGCAACCGGTTAAGGGAACATCCTCTTGAGTTTCTCGGGGTGGTGGACATTGGACTGAATATCGTTACAGTAGGCTAAGATAAGACGCAAAAGAAAAATCTTAGTTTACGTTTGAATGCGCGTGTTTACATTCAATGTGTGTGTTTGTGTGTGTGTTTGTGTGTGTCTGTCTGTCTGTCTGTCTGTCTGTCTGTCTGTCTGTCTGTCTGTCTGTCTGTCTGTCTGTCTGTCTGTCTGTCTGTCTGTCTGTCTGTCTGTCTGTCTGTCTGTGCTGTCTGTCGTGCGTGCGTGCGTGAGTGTGTGTGCGTCAGTGTAAAGACATGCTCTTGTGCGTCTGTGTGTTTGGGTGTGTGCGCGCCTCCCATTCATGGGCTACAACGCAAAGCATAGACCAGCCCCCCTCCTCTTTCTCTTTATTTTAGGGCTAACTGTAGCTCTGTTTGGTTTACATTGTTATTATGAAGGGTGGACGCGTATTTCAATGTAAAGCAAACTACATAACAGCTGAAAAGATGAATGATTGATCGCCGTGCGGTGGTCGGTGTTATCTTTGACGTGCACCCGGAGCAGTCCCGGGTGCAAGGCTATGACCTTGGTTAAAATGGATTGACCGCTACCCGCCGCAGTCACATTGTGTCACAAAATAAATATAGTTTAGTTTTGTAACCATATAAGCTGCTTCAGCTGCAATGGTGCTGTTTCGCAAAAAGAAAAAAATTCCATCCTCTTGTTGCTGTAGAAGTTTTGCGCCTCACGCTAAATGACTGTGACAAATACAATACAATGCATGTAAAATTGGACTCAAGCAGCGTTTTGATCGTATTTGTTAGGCGCTTTTGGACAATATCTGTCTCATGGTTTATGGTTATACAGAGCCTTCATAGAGACTCATTTGACACTAGGTGAAAGAGTCAATTCATAACAGGCTGCGCTAGGACTTATTCCATTTCAGGTTGTTTGCTTACTAAATATGAACTATCCTTGAGGATGTTAATATTGAGGCCAACAAATGATGATGATGCCTGGAGACACGTTGTCTATTTACGATGCCTGGCTGATGCATAACGCCTTATTTATGGTATGATTTTACTCCCATAACAATATTATGAAAACATACCACATCTCATCGTTATTAAGTGTCGTGGCTCGTATTCCTTACAGTGAGCGTATTGTGTGTCATATGTGGCAGATTTACATTCATCCATGTTTCATTTCCACCAGACCAGAAAAACGGACATAGTACTTACATAGCTCTCTCTCTCTCTCTCTCTCTCTCTCTCTCTCTCTCTCTCTCTCTGTCGCTTTATTATCCTTTCTTTCTCACTCCTTCATCACTATATAGTACTCTCATAGCTCTCTCTCTCTCTCTCTCTCTCTCTCTCTCTCTCTCTCTCTCTCTCTCTCTGGGCTGTTGTGAGTTGTGAGAATGGTTGAGAGGTGTGCATCTGTTTCCCTCCTTGCCCATGTGTTCTGCTCACAGTGTGTTTGTGTTAGCCTGCCCATGTGGGTGTGGGCCTATATATGTAGCCCCCTTTCCTACCACACAGACAAGCACACATGTGCATGGAGATACACACAAATGCACATGCTGGCATGAACACACACACACACACACACACACACACACACACACACACACACACACACACACACACACACACACACACACACACACACACACACACACACACACACACACACACACACACACACACACACACACACACACATGCATGCACACAAACGCATACACACTCTTCACATGGAGATGCACATACCAGGCACGCGCAAGCATGATCAGAAACCCACATACACTGAGGGACACACACACATGACATTATATTGAAATAAACCATGGAATCTGATCTGATGGAAAGAGTAAAGAGTAACAGCTACGCTCCATAGACCTCTTTCAATGTTATGGTTGCCATGCAATACAATGCATTGTTTAGTGCAATGCTGCTGGCTGTAGGGCATGTGTGTGTGTGTGTGTGTGTGTGTGTGTGTGTGTGTGTGTGTGTGTGTGTGTGTGTGTGTGTGTGTGTGTGTGTGTGTTGTGTGTGTGTGTGTGTGTGTGTGTGTGTGTGTGTGTGTGTGTGTTTTATTGTGTGTATGTGTGTGATATTTTGTTTTGGTTGGTGATCACTGCTTAGTTGTACAACAAAACCAGTCAGACTGGCTGACTCTTGGGCAAAGTACCAACACTGTACCAGCCTTCCTGAGCGCAGGGTTGAATCTCTCCCAGTAGGATGAGGATTGAAATGCAGCACTGTCCGTGCGGCAGTCCGAGCAGGTAGTCATGGCAGCTGTAGATACCGCCGCATTTATCGGGAAACAATCTTGCATCGGTCACAGAGAAGGGGAGAAGCAGAAGAAATCCAGGCAAAATCTCAATCTGATCCCCCCCCCTCTCCCCCTCACCTAATGTCATGCTCTGTTGGTTCTCCATGTGCAGAATATCAATAACCTATCCATGTATTTTTGCTCTTAACCAACTCACACCACAAAGCATTTAATAAGATACCTGGCCTCATTGAGATGACATTTCCCACCTCCGGCTGCAGAGAGTCGAGTCTGGTGACCTTTACTTTGTGTTTTTAGATACAGGTGGGGACAGGCATGCTAACATCCTTCCCAACCAAGCTTACACTCACAACACCAGCAGAAGATCAACAAGCCCATCTCTGGGTGGCTGGTCCTAAGCTGCTTTAATATTCGCTGGCAATCAGAGACCAGTGCGTTTTGCGCCGGGAGAAAAACATATTATCTGCTTAAAAGTTCAAAAGCCCCTTGAACCCTTGGCACGACTTAACGGTGGGGGGGTTCCCATGGGGATTCAACTCCAATCTCCGCTTTTATTATGCAGCCTTGGGTGGCATCATTGTGGTCCTCGCTCAAAGAAGGGGCGGGGCTTCACCTCAAGCCGATTGGTTCCCCACGCCCAAGGGGGGCGGGTGCTTGAGCCTCCACCAATCGCAAATAACTCGGCCGTCATTTTCTTTCGTTGTTTGTTGGACTTTTGTTGTCGTTCCGTTGGCCGCTGGGGCCCCAGCTACTTAGCATGGCTGACCCATCACCGGCTCCATCATGAGACAATAATTGTGCGGAAACCGTCTCTTTTAGAAGAAGCCGTCCATCATCGTAATTAGTCTAATGTGTTGCGGTGGCCGTGGGTTGGGGGTGAGGCCCATTTAGGACATGCTGGGAAACAGAACCAGTTATCAGTTATCATTAAGTTAACAAAAACAATTCTAGCATAGACACGGAAATGTTGTATGGAAATGTTTTTTCCATCGCGAGACCCGCAGATTAAACTATACAATCTATACAACTATTTTTGGATTCTTACCTGAAAAAGAAAAACTGAGCAGAGCCATTAATGGCTCCAGTAGTTTGAAAAAAGTAGTAAATCTGCAAAACATTGTTTACACTGTCATTGCAGTTTTATGGTTGGAATGCTAATAAGTACTACTGGTACATTAGGAGTTAGGTAAACAAAAAAAAAATAATTAAAAAAATTAGGTAAACACTACCTCAAGAAGTCGAGCCGAGCTCATGATACTATGCGTGACCTTTGGCCATAGAGTTTCAGTTGGATTCAGTTGATTTGTATTTTTTTCCTCATTGGTTTATTAGTGATAATAACACGTCAATAGAATTACTGTCAAATGATGGTGACCGCCTGTGCTCAGCTACTTAGCCTGGCCGATCCATCGATAGGCCGATCATGAGACCATCATTTTGCAAAAAACGTCTCTCCTAGAAGACTTCCATCATCTCCTTGTGATAAGAAACCACATTTTCAGACTAGTCCTCAATCTCAATTAGCTCTGCAAGAAACACACTTAGACTTTTTGATTGTGGCAACGTCACGCTTGCGAGAGTAAAGACATTTGTGGTTTCAGCGATCCGTACTTAGTCTAATGTGTTGCGGTGGCCATGGGGGGAGGGGGGGACATAAGGAGATGCTTGGAAATAGAAAGAGACAGTTATCATTAAGATGGCTTCTCTGTACTCTACTTTCCTTCCTGACTGTTCGTCCATGTCTCCCGTACCACACAGTCAGTTCCTCTCACAGGCTGGAAATCTTTCTCTTTCTTTCTTTCTTTCTTTCTTTCTTTCTTTCTTTCTTTCTTTCTTTCTTTCTTTCTTTCTTTCTTTCTTTCTTTCTTTCTTTCTTTCTTTCTTTCTTTCTTTCTTTCTTTCTTTCTTTCTTTCTTTCATTCATTCATTCATTCATTCATTCATTCATTCATTCATTCATTCATTCATTCATTCATTCATTCATTCATTCATTCATTTCTTTCTTTCTTTCTTTCTTTCTTTCTTTCTTTCTTTCTTTCTTTCTTTCTTTCTTTCTTTCTTTCTTTCTTTCTTTCTTTCTTTCTTTCTTTCTTTCTTTCTTTCTTTCTTTCTTTCTTTCTTTCTTTCTTTCTTTCTTTCTTTCTTTCTTTCTTTCTTTCTTTCTTTTTTGTTGTTGTTGTTGTTGTTACAAGCAACTAGTTGTTGTTCTTCGTGTTCTTGTTCTTGTTCTTGTTGTTCTTGTTCTTGTTCTTGTTCTTGTTCTTGTTCTTCTTTTTCTTTTGTTGAGTACTCTGAGTTCTCCACAAATTCAGTCTATTACCACTTATTAATTGCACGTATGAAATCAATATAATAAACAAAGTAAGAATTAGAAGGCATGACGTTTTTTCTTACCGGGCATTGATTCAAAAACAAACAAAGCTCTGAATGTGTCTGAGTCTTGATTGGTGGTTCAATACAAACGATCAATATGGGCCGAGAGAGGAGCTCCCAGTTTATGGAAGCTTCTCTGAACAGGAGTCCCTTTTTGGGGCCCCTAACAGTGTGGTAACATAGAAGTAATAACGTCACAAGTGTGCCCTCCGTACCCCGTCGGCATTAGCCGTGCGATTTAGCCTTCAGTGAAACCACGTGAAGCTAACCAGAAAGGATTGGTTCAAATTGATTTCACAGGAATAGCTCTCACTCGCCATAGCAATGTCGCTGAAGTGAATTCCTCTGACGCGTATGCCGCCAATTTCCGCATGCATCCCAAAGGTTATGTTCCTCCCCTTCTTGCGCCTCTTCCATCGATTTTCCCCCAGATGTTTCATGAGTCTCCAGCCTCGCTTCATCCCGTCTCTCCCTCTCTCTCTCTCCCCCCCCTCTCGTCCGTCCAATCTGTTTATCTATTCGTGGCTGAATCTAACCTCGCTCTGGGTTCAGGGCTGATATGAAACAAATCTATCTCAGTCCATCATAGGATGGGCGTGCCAGGCTCCAGGAGCTGGGATTGGCTTTTTAAAACGCTGTGGAGATCCTTTCAGAGAGGTTCTGAGAGATGCACTCTCTGGCTCTTTATTATGGTCAAGGTTTTTCCACCGGTACCCGTTATTCCAGTAGGGTTGAGTAGGGGCGTAGAAGACTGATGTTGTTTGATTGGTTGATTATTTAGTTTATAAGATGTAAGATGTATTTTGTATTTCAACAGTATCTACATGTCAGAACCTGTAATCGCAGACTGTTGAGTATCTAAATCGACAAATTAAGAAAATGATTCATCATCGGTTTCTCAAAACTGCTTCTGATCCAAACTGATCCACTAGCTGTCTGGTGGGTATTACAGTATGTTGTGGCACGTGATCCTGATGCGTTGCTGACACTGTCTGTCAGCCTCCCTCTTTTCATCTCACTGGTCCCCTGGGCATGGCCGCTGCTGTCTGGGTGTGGAGAAGGCCAGGGAGAGATGCAACAACGTTCTCCTAGATCCTGGCCTTTACAGCCACGGAGAAAGAACTATCTTTTTATAGCAGCATCCAATAATATCTGCTGTTACCATGTGTATGCCCCTGGGTGGGTCAGTGTCAGTGTCAGTGTCAGTGTGTGTGTGTGTGTGTGTGTGTGTGTGTGTGTGTGTGTGTGTGTGTGTGTGTGTGTGTGTGTGTGTGTGTGTGTGTGTGTGTGTGTGTGTGTGTGTGTGTGTGTGTGTGTGTACAAGCTACTGAGAGAGAGACCAAGTCAGTGTGTGTGTTGGTGTGTGTATATTTGTGCCTTGAAGCCGTCCGTTAAAGGGGCAACTGTTGAAACAAATGTTTGCTACAGCAAGATAATGTTGGATCAAGACTGAGCAGCAATGACAGCTGACAGGTTGAGATGTTAATGACCATGAACAGCCATGACCACTGTGCTTCATATTTCTAGGTGTATGATTGAGTTGTGGGCAAAGTAGGGCTGGGTTTTATAACAAAAAGGGTTAGGGTTAGTCAATATAAGTCAATATTACGATCTTAGTAAAAAAAAACATGAAGGCATAGAAATGTTTTATAGAGGTCGTTATTCAATAGGGAGAGCCACAGATTAAACCATCTTTGGGTGAGCTACTTTTGGAATTCTTACCTTAAAAAAACGCATAACATTCAGATACTAGTTGCTCCAACATTTTGTAAAAAGCTGTAACCATCGTTGTAGTATTTTTGTGGTAATAAAAGCTGGTTCTAACAGTACCTTTTAGAGTTAATTGAGTAAATACCAACTCAAGAAGTTTATCTGAGCCCATTGCAGTAAGCGTGAACTTGGGTCAAAGGTCACAGGGCACATAGTCTCGCAAAGCCAGACCAAACTACAGCAAGTAGGGCACATGATGAGATGTAAAAATAATCAACGGGAATATTCATCAAGTTAATTTCATTAAGATTCAGTTGTTTCATACATTTTTCAGATTTGTTTATCAGTGATAGTGCATAAATAAACGATAAATCAAGCTATGCATCTCTACTGTGTGCAACACATTAAGTAACAGAGCGAGAAGATGGGATGTGTGTGCGTTGAGATCATAAACCATTGATTTATGAGGCTAATATCTCGAGGTTTGAAGGATTGAAACGCATTGCGGTCCGGCTCAATGCGTCCGGCTAAAACCATTTAGTATTTGGAGGAAAGAAAGTTGATAAGTTAAAAAAACAAGAAACAAGTGGGTGCATACACACAGACACACATTAAATGTATGCCTTTCCTTTTTTTTTTCTAGGACTCGACGACCGTGACCCTTGTGACCCTAACAGTTGACCCCAAAGGGTACTTCCTCTATTGGACGGACACAAACAAGGTAAGACACCTGTACCGTGCTGCTGTTCTGTGATAGGCTAATGCTGCCTGACTGGACTCGACTCAGCTTGCAAATATTAACTGAATTAAGTTGCAAAAGTTGCAATAAGGTGCATTCATTCATGTCTTCGGTATAATAAACTCTCCATAAGCAACAAGTATAACAAATTAAATGTACAATTGAAATCATTAATGTTATTTATCTCACTAGCTATCGTTCATTATTACCATCAACGAGTGTGGGAAGAGTAATAGAATAGAAGAATAGAATAGAATAGAAACTTTAATTGCCACACAAAAAAGTTGGTGGTATTAATAGCAGGAGGGGATAAAATAAAATAAATAAATAAGTAGACTTGCAAATCTTCAGGAGTTCAGGAGTCTCATTGTTGAATGGTAGAAGCTTTTGTTGAAGCGTGTCGTTCCAGTGTCAGAGATCTATAGCTTCTTCCAGCGGCTTCCTTCTCAGATCCACAACCATTTCTTAACCATTTCTCATATCCATTCATTCAAACCATAAGGCTTATGGTTTGAATGGATGGTGAGATCGGCTATCTTGTAATGGGTGTGTGAATCCATCATTAGTAATGAGAAACACAGCCATCCAGGTACAAACGTTTGGCTATCATTGCTTGGTGTGCAGGAGAGACACACTGTTTGTCAGACTGTACCTGCTTTGCCTCTCATCCCATCACGGGCGCCCAAATTAATTAGCAGTTTAGCTGAATGTTATCTCAGCTCTCCGTCTCATTAAATCTGTAGATGGTAATCTCTTCTGTGGAGGACAGTCGCATCATCATTATGTGTGTGATGATTAAGGTGATTTACACACAGATACACACACAGTTACTTTGACAGACTGTTGTGTTGTTACAGGTTTACATGGAGCATTTTTTTTGAATGGCAATTCAATATTTCTTTTTTTAGCTTTGTATTTGGCCATGAATCTCATTATCTCATCATAATCACATTATTTTATTTATCGGTGAAAAGTATAAATAGTTTATTTCGTTTTTCATCGTCCAAAGGGCAAGTGTGTCGGAAAACTATTTTTTTGCGGACAACGCTAAAATATGAACACAATAGAGCAGCTAGATTCATTTCAGGTCTCTCTGAATCCAACCAATGACGACAAAGAGACAGAAATCTGAACTCTGAGCCATCCAAAACCTGACACCTGTGAGATTCCCTCTGAGGCCCTTGTGGTATGCTCCGTTGTTTCCCTGAGGATTCTGGGAGTTAAATGCAGAGGCATTGGGTTCACTCTGTGAGGACAACTAAGAGACTTAATCCAGGAAGAACATTGTGCTTTTTATTCCACAAACTCACAATCAGGCCGCTATCTCTTTCCGAAAAAAACAAGCCACAGGGAAGTCTGATCGCCGCGAAAACACGTTCAATTCAACTTTCTACTCGAGCACAAGGAAGAGGGAAGACAGATAGTCATAGAGACACAGCGTGAACGAGTCCATCACTCTTAATAAACCAATTTAGAGAATGAGTCACTCTGGTTATGAATAGCACTCCAGTGCAGCATGCAAGTGGAGGAGTCTTTTTCAATCTATTCTATGTCATCAACTTCTTCCTATGCTAAGCAGTGTCTGTGCGTGCGTGCGTGTGCGTGCGTGCGTGCGTGTGTGCGCGTGCGTGTGTACCTGTGCACGTCTGCAAGTCTGACTGCATCAGCTGCCCCGGTCATCATTAGCTTAATTAACAGCCGGGCTAGTGGAGGTATAGATTTTATGTTTGGGTCCGATGGAGCCATCCCATCGTGCCCTGGAGCAGTGAGCAGGGCCGACTGGTGGGACCTTGCTAAAAAGCAAACCCACCTGTGCCTGACGGTGTCGTTAGCGTACAAAAACGAAAACCGAAAATAACCGCGTCTGCTCTACTCATGATTCCCTTCTGCTCGGTCGAACCCTGATGCCCCGGAACACACGGCTGCGTTCCCACGCACACGGACCTGCTGAATGTCAGAGAACATTCTATTCTATTCTGTTCTCCATGCCTCAGCTGGGGGGTTTCTCAGGAGACGGGTCAGGGTGTCTGCTCGTCTCCCAGCTGGCGGCGTGCTGTCCCGGTGTCTTTCGGCTCTCCCTCCCCAGCTGTGTTCGGGTTCTTCTCCGGTGAGAGACCACCCACACCCCCCCCCCCCCCCCCCGCGCCCCGCCCCTCACTGCTCCCAAGACTCGCTCCGGAGACGAGACCCTCGCTCGGTCATACACTGCTGTCGGCGTGCAAAGGTGTTTGCTTGTGTGTTTGCTTGTGTGTCTGCATGTGTTTGTGTGCTTGTGTGTGTGTTTGCTTGTGTGTGTTCTTCTGTGTGTGCTGTGAGTGTGTGTGTGTGTGTTTGTGTGTGCACGTGTGCGTGGGTGTGTGTGTGATCTGAGCGAGCATAGCAGATGAAGAAACGCTGTTCAGTCGGTAGACATTCCTCCCCCTCACTCCATTTTTCTATCATTGTTTTTGAGACTACTGTCGGCATCTGTGTGTGTGTGTGTGTGTGTGTTTGTGTGTGTGTTTGTGCGCGCGTGTGTGTGGTCTGAGAGTTGTGATAAGTCGAATGGGCTTGTTCTTGTGAGAGAATTATGCAGAGCAATTCATCATCATGCAAGCTCCTTCCTGTCATAAGGTGATCATTTTGAACGATGAGACGACCGTAAATGCCTGGTGGACTTCAAGCGTGTCATCTGCACTGTGTGTGTGTGTGTGTGTGTGTGTGTGTGTGTGTGTGTGTGTGTGTGTGTGTGTGTGTGTGTGTGTGTGTGTGTGTGTGTGTGTGTGTGTGTGTGTGTGTGTGTGTGTGTGTGTGTGTGTGTGTGTGTGTGTGTGTGTGTGTGTGTGTGTGTATGGGTGTGTTGTCGTTTGTGTATGCAAATTTGAATATGAATTTGTTTGCATGTGAGTGCATGTACATGCACAGACTTGCACGGACATGTGCACCTGTGTGAGGGTGAGTGTGTCATAATACAGAACAGCTCCACACACTTATTCAAGTCAACCACAGTGAGGACACAATTAGACAAGAGTGTGTGTGTGTGTGTGTGTGTGTGTGTGTGTGTGTGTGTGTGTGTGTGTGTGTGTGTGTGTGTGTGTGTGTGTGTGTGTGTGTGTGTGTGTGTGTGTGTGTGTGTGTGTGTGTGTGTGTGTGTCTGAGTGTGTTCATGGTAGCTTGAGCCTCATCACTCAGGCCATTGAAACGCTTCATTCATATTGATGGCACGCATCTGTTCAACACTTCATCTGCTTAGGTATGCGTTGCGTGGGTGTGTGTGCGTGTGCGTGTGTGTGTTGGTGCATATTTTTGCATGTGTTTTTTTTTCTCGTTGCATCTGCTCGATTGTTTTGATTGGTGCCTCCGTCTGTCTTTCTGTGGGTCTCTGTCTGTCTGTGAGTGCATCTATGAGTGTGTGTCTGAGTGTGTGTGAGTGTCTGTGTGTGCGTGTGTGTGTGTGTGTGTGTGCGTGCGTGTGTATTATAGCGAGACCCAGGGAGCCTTGGATGCGCCGTGTCCTCCAGAGTAAAAGCATTCCTGGGATTCTCCGGCGGCTAAGCAGAACTGTACACCCAGCGGGTCTCAGGTGACCCTGGCCCAGCATGACGGCTAGCAGCCCACATGCTAAGGCCACGTCAACGCTAGCAGCCCACATGCTCAGGCCACGTCAACGCTAGAAGCCAACATGCTAAGTCCAAGTCAACACTAGTAGCTCACATGCTAAGGCCACGTCAACGCTCGAAGCCAACATTCCAAGGCCAAGTCAACGCTAGTAGCTCACATGCTAAAGCCACGTCAACGCTCAAAGCCAACATGCTAAGGCCCCGCTAGCAGCCAACATGCTAAGGCCACGTCAACGCTAGCAGCCCACATGCTAAGGCCCCGCGTGCCTGCTAGCAGCCCACATGCTAAGGCCCCGCAGCAGCCAACATGCTAAGGCCATGTCAAGCAGCCCACATGCTAAGGCCCCGCGAGCCCACAGGCTAAGCATTGACCCCCACACACAGTGTTGTGGGGTCACAGGTAGTCCATGGCGGACTATCTAAGCCACACATCGGATTAAAACAGTTGTAGCCGCGGTTACATGCCCCTTCTGATTAAAAGTTACTTATGTGGACAGAGAGGGCACGTAAAGAGATGGAGGGAGATAGGTAGAGGACGTCCACTTTGTGTCTCCATTTTTTTTTTCATTTGGTAATGCAATCTAAAGTTCTCCCCTGCCAATGAAGCTGAATCTTGCATCTTGAGAAGGAGAGGAACCTATTGAGAGAGACAGAGAGAGAGAGAGACCCATTGAGAAAGAGAGAGGGCACAGGCAAAGGATACAAAGAAGAACTGTTGCGGTATTAATATGCAAATCAGCCACTTGCATCCTTTAAGAGCCTTGGTGCCCTGCTTGTGGACACTCGAGTAGGGCATTCCAATCACACAACTATTTACAGAGACGGGCTTCGCATCGTTTTCTTCCACGATCTGTTTTGTCCGTTGATAGGGTCATTAAAAGGTTGCTGTTTTCTTGCATGCAGCTGAGAGCCGGTTGTTCATTTCTCAAAGTGTGACGTGTTTCTAAACAGCGTGGTGGTATGTAAACTCATGCGTTCACGGTGTTCTTGTTTCCTTTTCTTTGGTATTTGCGTGCGTTTGGCTCAAACCCCCTGACATTTGACCGGCTCCTGTGTGTTTATACAATCTCCATACCCGCAACAGTTTTCAGCACGTACACGCAAACGCACACACACGTATCCCGACCGGACACGGGTGAATGATAATGTACGTTATGATGATGCTGATGGTTATTAAGGCGCTGGTGATTACGATGTGGCGTAATGGTGATGGCTTTCTGTTGGCTTCCATTACAACAACGGCCAGCGATAATAGAGACCCTGAAATAATACCAGATACAGTTCTATGTGTGTGTAATGTTAGGGTGTGTGTGTGTGTCGGTCTGTCTGTCTGTGTGTGTATGTGTGTGTGTGTGTGTGTGTGTGTGTGTGTGTGTGTGTGTGTGTGTGTGTGTGTGTGTATGTAATATCGGGGCTTGTGTGTGTGTTTGTGTGTATGTTTGTGCATGTTTGTTTGATTGTGTGTGAATTTGTGTGTGTATCTTTGTATGTGTGAGTTTATCTAAAGTAAACAGCCAACGCACGCACGCACACACAACACACACACACAACACACACAACACACACACCACACACACACACACACACACACACACACACACACACACACACACACACACACACACACACACACACACACACACACACACCACTTACTTTTCCTTTCAAGGTCAGACATGGCATTCTTTCCCTAATCTAAGATAAATGTTTTGAGAGACCAAGTGTGTGCTGCTGTTTCACAACGTGTTCTGTTTTGGCGTTTGTGTTTACCGTCAGTAAACTGAAGACAAACCCTGTGTGTTTTTCACTCTGGCTTTTATGTCTGGAAGTTCATAGATCAGACAGCATCGCACCGCTCCACCGTCCTCTGATCAGTGGACGCTACGGCGAGTTGCATCGCGTTCCCAGCGACGGCGTCCTCGTTAGCGACCATAACACACCAACCCCGCCCACCCACCCATCTCAGTTAACTTTTTTATACCGCCAAGCCATTCAGACGCCATGGCAACCAGAGAACCGCCTGGAAGGGGGTGGGGGGTGGGGTCAAACACACACACACACACACACACACACACACACACACACACACACACACACACACACACACACACACACACACACACACACACACACACACACACACACACACACACACACACACACACACACACACACACAGGCAAAACACACACACACATACACATGTAGTAATGATCATTTAAATATGTTTGCAGAGTGTAAATACATGTATTGTTGCGCTCAGTTTGCCACCGCCGAATGTTTTAACAAGTGCTTGTGTGGACACCAGAATAGAACGAGTACCCACTAGCGCACACAAACGCACACGTACATGCACGCACACGCACACACACACACACACACACGAGGCAGGAGCCGCGCTAGGTCAGCCAGAGGAACATTCCTGCACTGCCTACACAGCAACAGGTGGCTGTGCGGAGAGCTAACAGCGCGAGGTCTCTGTCGCTGTCTTGGCCGTTCCTACGGTGACAGAGATGTATAAAAAGATTAGCGTCGCCAACCGAACCGGACCAAACTAACTGCCGTTTGGTTCAGTTGCCATGGTTCCAGTGCCACAGCGCACGCCTTGGAGATGACACGTTTTCTCTCTCTCTCTCTCTCTCTCTCTCTCTCTCTCTCTCTCTCTCTCTCTCTCTCTCTCTCTCTCTCTCTCTCTCTCTCTCTCTCCCTCTCTCTCTCTCTCTCTCTCTCTCTCTCTCTCTCTCTCTCTCTCTCTCTCTCTCTCTCTCTCTCTCTCACTGTCTCTCTCTCTCCTCCCCTTCCACATATTGTTTTAAAATAGGCAGCTTTTTATTTAGTTGGAAACCTCAGATGACAACTTCTGCCAGTGTACTAGAAGTGTGCACATGACATGCCAAGTGTGTGTGTGCATGTGTGTGTGTCGGTCTCTCTACCCTGTCAACTATGAACTGATCTGTGTGGGAGGACATATGTGCCTTTGTGTGTGTGTGTGTGTGTGTGTGTGTGTGTGTGTGTGTGTGTGTGTGTGTGTGTGTGTGTGTGTGTGTGTGTGTGTGTGTGTGTGTGTGTGTGTGTGTGTGTGTGTGTGTTTATGCGTGACTGCATGTGTGCAATTGTATGTGTGTGAAAGTAATACATTGTGGGTTTTCAGAAGCAGGGCTGTCTGCGTGGATGTCTGTCTGTCTATCTGTCTGTGTTCCTGTTTGTCCTGTCTACCATGAACATGTGTGTAGGAGGACATATGTGCCTGTGTGTGTGCGTTTTGTGTGCGTGTATGTGTGTTTGTGCGTGTGTGTGTACGCAGTGCGCACGGCTGCATGCATGTGTGTGTGCATGCCCTGATGTGTGCATACATACGTGTGTGTGACGCAGTGCGCCGGCTGCATGCATGTGTGTGTGCATGCCCTGATGTGTGCATACATACGTGTGTGTGACAGCGATGCCCCGCGGGTATACAAGAAGCCGTACCGTAGCTGCCGCGAGCCGTCAGCATCCAACGCACGGCAGCACGCTGCGGCTCGTTGTGCCTGACGAGCGGTGACGTGGAGGCAGCAGAGACGGAGGTTCCATCCTCCGCCCTCCGCTCCACCCTCCATCCGCTCTGCAGACGGCTGGCCCACTCCAGCGAACCCACTGGGTGCTCCGTCATGAGCATGAATAAATATAGATTATCATAATTGTATGAAATTTTAAAATTTGAATGAATATTTAAGTTTGTCTAGGGACCTTCTCTGCGCGAGCCAGCTGCCTCCCCGTTCTTTCCTCAGGCGGCACTACGGCAGTGAGGTGCGGTCCCGTAAATCCGCAGCCAATCCATTGAGAGGGAAACGTGACCCGTGCCAAGTTATAGCCCGCCCCGAGAGAGAGAGAGAGAGAGAGAGAGAGAGAGAGAGAGAGAGAGAGAGAGAGAGAGAGAGAGAGAGAGAGAGAGAGAGAGAGAGAGAGAGAGAGAGAGAGAGAGAGAGAGAGAGAGAGAGAGAGAGAGAGAGAGAGAGAGAGAGAGAGAGAGAGAGAGAGAGAGAGAGAGAGAGAGGGAGAGAGAGAGAGAGAGAGGGAGAGAGATAGAGAGAGAGAGAGAGAGAGAGGGATAGAGAGAGGGAGAGGGAGAGGGAGAGGAAGAGGAAGAGGGGGAGGGAGAGGGGGATAGAGAGAGAGAGAGAGAGAGAGAGAGAGAGGGGAGGGAGGGAGAGAGAGGGAGAGGGGGATAGAGAGAGAAAGAGGGAGAGAGAGAGAGGGAGAGAGCGAGAGCGAGAGGGAGAGGGAGTATATATTCCACATCTTGGAAGATGTGGAGAGAAAGGTAAGGAAGGAGATGTGAAGAGGAAATACAAAAACGAAAGAATCCATCAATAAATACATGAATGAGAACGAGCATGAATGAATGAACAACTGAATGGGAGCCAGAGTGAGAAGGCAAAAAAAATGGAAACAAAGAAATGAATATTCATGAAAGCAAGGAAGAAGGAGAAAGTGGGAGGAAGGGAGGAGAAGAGGAAGGGTGGAAGGAGGCATGGTTTAGTTCTCGTGTATTGGGATTAGCATTCATTATTTCCTTGAGGGTCCGACAACCCCTTCATCCCCCATGGTTTAGAAACCCATTACACCGTGGTCCTTTAAGATAAGATAACTGTATCGAACCCCAAGGGGAGATCTGGTCCACAACAGCAGCAGTACATTGCTGAGAGCAGGAGTCGACTGGAGAGTGAAAGTCGTGCACAATTTTCGACACACAATTTTCGAAAGTCGACCCCCCCTCTTCCGGGGCCTCCACTGGCTCCCTGTAGTAGCTCGCATCAAATTTAAAGACGATGGTACTGGCATACAAGGCAAGTCGATGGAACTGCCCCTGCCTACCTCCAAGCATTGCTAAAGCCACACACCCCAGCTCGATCGCTGCGCTCAACTACCTCAGCTGGACGTCTGGTACCGCCATCGCTAAGAGCTAGCAAAGGTCATTCAGCAAAGTCACAACTCTTCTCGGTTTTGGGACCTCAGTGGTGGAACGAGCTCCCTGCCGTTCTCAGGACCGCAGAGTCGCTCACTATCTTCCGAAAAAGACCCAAGACTCACCTGTTCAGAGTCCACCTTGACTCTGTATAGCCACCCTCCCCCCTCCGGCCACCATTGTACACTGTATTGTATTGTGTTGTATTGTATTGTATTATAGTACTTAACTGTGTAGCAACTGCAGTAGCTGCTATCATTGCTGTAACACGGGGAATTGGTTAGCCTAGTGATTGTTGTACTTGCACTTGGTTCTATGAACATCCTTTCTGTACCGATAGCGATATATTGTTGCACTTCTTATGACAAATGTACTTATTGTAAGTCGCTTTGGATAAAAGCGTCTGCTAAATGCCCTAAATGTAAAATGTCAATGTAAATTTTGGTGAATACGTTTGAAGAATGCCTTTGAAGGAAGACTGAGCGCATCATTTGTCCTAAACGTACAGATCATCCATAAGTGCTTCTAAGGTCAGGGTTTTTGTGGGACTGGTGATGTGGTGATGGAGGGCCTGGGGAGAGAATCGATATTGCATGTGGGTCTGGGGTTTCCCTTGGGCAGTGTGATAACAAATCTTTAACTGAAAAAGAGTGAAACAAGGGGAAAACTGAATAAGTTTTGCAGGACCTGTACAGCATTCAATTCAATTCAATCCAATTCAATTCCATTGTATTTGTATAGCCCTTTATTACCATTACAGTCTCAAAGAGTTTAACAGGCCAAATATTTGAACCAAGCCCCCAAAAGGGCAAGGAAAATCAGAAGTCTCACAACACAGGTGCATGGGGTCTTTCCTGATGGCTCCAAAAACCGTAGCATGAGGTGTCACGCCAAAGAATGCAAATGCAAATGCAAACCCAAATGCAAATGTCCCTACAACAAGAGTAACATCAAATGTTGGGGACTTTTTATTTATTCCTGTTCGTTTCCTGTTCATTGTTTTACAAAGAAGTAAGTTATCTAACGCAGATGATGCATTATATGCTTTGCCCTAAAGACTTTAAGATAGCGGTGAATTATGAGCTGTGTCGATACCAGACATCGACCAAACGTGACTTCCTGCTACCTCATTTTCAGCTGTCCTAATACCCCACGGAACCAGGTCTGACTTATACCACTAATGCGGTTTCCCAGATAGTCTTAGGCTAAGGCTGCGCAGATAAACCGCTCACACAACTGTTTTTGCATTAGCTCTAAATCCCCGAGCAACTCTGCTGCCTACCCAAGATATGACAAGAATATATATATGCACTGAAAAACAGCCAGACGGCACAAAAAAGTGGATACTGTTGATATGGGCTTTGAAATATCTTTGCATAACTTGTTTTATCTTTTGACGTTAGTTATTTGATCTTCTGAAGCGGAGGAGAAGCTGTCGTAAATGCTAATATGTAACCCAGTGTCTGAGCCTGGCTGTCCATCAGCGTAGTTATTTGGGAGCTGCAACCTTTCTCTCGATAGGATTTGACCTCTTGCCTCACGCTTGGTGGGGCTGTCGAGGGCAAAGGACACCATTCACATTTACGTTTACATTAACATTTAACCAAGTTCATAGAGCCTGGGCCCAAAGTGACTCCCACTGGGAACAATCCAAGTGGACAGTCAATATGGGAGCAAAGGCAACTTGTTAGAGCTGCAAACACAGGTTGGTCGAAAGTGTGTTCTAAGAGTGCAGATTAGGTATGCAATTTAATATTTTCAGAATGACAGGTGTTAGAAGCAGCTTCCATGGAATTGACTTGTGTGGACTTATACATATGTCTTTTAGAATTTAGTTTTGGTACAAATTTATAATTTATACATTTCAGAATTTAAGTTCGTTATTTTCGTGGGGTTGAAGACTGTTACAGTGTGTGTGCTTGTGTGTGTGTGTGTGTGTGTGTGTGTGTGTGTGTGTGTGTGTGTGTGTGTGTGTGTGTGTGTGTGTGTGTGTGTGTGTGTGTGTGTGTGTGTGTGTGTGGTGTGTGTGTTTTGGCGGGGGGGGGGGGGTTGAGGGAATAAAGGGGTTGCTAGGATGTGGCGGCTGAATGGAAGGAGAAGAAATCACATTGACTCTTAGCTTTACATCTCCTGGGAGACAGCGGGAACCAGTGTTTACAGCTTGAGCAAAACCTGTTCCTCACTGTACATTCTGAGTAGGGACCCACACACACACACACACACACACACACACACACACACACACACACACACACACACACACACACACGCACACGCACACGCACGCGCACACAAGCAGACCAAAAGCAACACAATGAACAGGCACATTTAAAACACAGACACACACACAAGCAAATACACACACACACACACACACACACACACACACACACACACACACACACACACACACACACACACACACACACACACACACACACACACACACACACACACACACACACACACACACACACACACACCTACTACTTCTCACACTTAGTCTCTCACAGAGGACGCTCTGTCCTGTTCATTTCCTGTTCGAGAGGGGGCACTTGATTCGCCGAAACCTGTGAGCAAAATACCGTAGGGGAATAAAGTGTGTTCTCCGTAGCGGCGAGCCTGTGTGACACCAACCGAATAAAAGCCCTGTTTCCGTTCGGTTCAACCGACACGTCTGGTCAGGTCCGGTACACAAGCCCATAAACAGCCACAACAACAACAACAAGGTCTGACCGATGCGCAACAGGAGCCCTGGGAGACCAGGGTTGAGTGGTAATCTCAGCCAATCACAGAGCTGCGGCGTGCCACAGAGGGCAGGTGTGTCCGTAATGGAACAGGAAGGTGTTTGTGAAGTAGGGGAGAGGTGGTGGTGGTGGAGAGGGGGGGGTCTCTTTGTGCTCAGGGGACAACCCTGAGCATGCTTAGCGCAGAAATCGCCGAGAACTTTTCATAAAGCTTAAAAAATATATATATATTTTTCAGATTTAGACACCAAACGTGTTATTGGTTAATGACTTTTCTATCGTTAGATTTTTTATTTAAATTGTGGTAATCGAAAATGGCTTTCCAAAAATACTGACATTTCTCGTTTAAATTATTCATGCAAATTATCTCACTATGATGAGCATTTAGAAAACCAACAGTGGTCAGAGACTCAGATTCTCAGAGCACTCAGATACATAGAATTCAGGAACAGGTAGGTCCTAGCTAGCCTTACCAAAACTGCCAGGGTTAAGGGTTTGAGTCCCGTTTAGACCACTAATGCTCTCATGGTATTGCAAGGTAAGAGGCTGTGGATAAAACCCTCTGTCAGATAGCGTGCATGTCAACTTTGAATGAAACTGCTGCAGGAGGAAAAGAGGACGGCTTCCTCCGATGTGAAATAATCATCTTGATGCATTTCATCTCCAAAAACAAACAGGGCTCATGTAAATTTTGATGCAGGCAATTAAGACGACAGAGAATTAAAAAGGGTTCACCGTAGGTAATTGCAAACCGAGCAGATACCATTTTGTGTTCTCCCCTTCTTCTCTCAGCTCTTAGGTTTTCGGTTCTCTTTTTTCTTTCTTTCACTTTTTTCCTTGTGTCTTTATCTGTGCGGTTTACCGCTAACTGCCGCCTGCTCTACCTCCATGTTCTCCCTTATCTCCCTAGTTAGCATTCATTGTGTTGTCCCATACTGGGCTGTCATTTAGATCTCAAGATAACCATTACTTGTTTTTCTAATGTATTCCTTGCCACCACCCCCCCCTCCCCCCACCTGTTGGAATGACACTTGGAAAGCCTTGATTGCTTTTTTTTTTTTTTAAGGTTTACAACTATCAGTAAACACAGGCTGTTTCCTCAGTCAATCTCTGCCAATCAGACACAAACCGGTGAGAGCCGCATGCCGATTTCATACTGTGTTCATGCTGACAGAACTGGGGTCCATTTTGAAGGAGCCTCAAAACCTTGGACGTATAAGCGGTAGTACAAAATGTCTTGTCTGTAAATTAGTAAGACTATATCTTGCCCCAGATCTGGGGATCTGGGGCAGGACCTGATCATGACCTCCATAAAACACAGGTGAAGAGAATCACTAATTAACACAGGTGTGTCAAACGCCACACTCACAACACAAAGGAAATAGAGATGGGGGAGGGGTTGAATCATAAGTGATAACTGTTTTCTTCCTGGAATAATAATCCTTCTCCATCCTTTTACTATTTCCTTTTTCCTTGTTGTAAGAAGCAAGATTTCCCTTTAAGTGACGAAAAGTTACAGGAAACGCACGCATGCAGACACACACTCAAACATAAACACCAAAGATGAAGCTAAACCTGTCTTTGGAGTGGGGTTGATTTGTTAGTGATAACCATTAGTAAGACTATATCTTACTAATCACACACTTTATTTTTTATTTTTTATATTACGCAAAGGCCCACCACAACGTAACTAGATACATTGCCTGCTAAATAGGCCCTATTTTCTGGGAAGCCGACTGCACTAGCTTCGTTCCGGTTTTATTCCAAACCTTATTCATATTTCTATTTCTAACTGGTAAATGTAATTTGCTTCTTTGATACTGCTTTTTTCTTTTTTTATCAAAGAAAATCTCAACACATTAAGCTATGTGTTTGAACACTCACACGGATTGGTGGTGGAATTGGCTGCGACATTGACGTAGCAACCAATTTACATTAGTTTTGTCCATTACATCAATAGACATTTCCACCATAAATTTATGCAGAAAAGGCACAAATAGATGCAGAAAAATCACCAGAATGTATTTACAGTATGTATTTGACGCTCTACATTTCCTGGGGGAGGGCCCCACAGACCCTAAACTTTAAGTATGTGCCACCCCCTCCCCCCTCCCAATGTCAGATTTGCTCCTACATTTGCTCCCCTTGGGCTGGGCCCCAAGGGGCCCCATCTAAACATCTTGTGGAGGGCCCCAAATTGGTTAGGGCCGGCCCTGCAGACACTA
>OLKM01000791.1:76782-97755 GCA_900291075.1 Melanogrammus aeglefinus
GAGAGCCATCTCAGTGGAGTGTGCCTTCTTGAAGCCTGACTGGTGAGGGTCAAGCAGGTTATTAGATGAGAGATAAGAGGACAGTTGGTTAGCAATGGCACCTTCCAGTGTTTCAGAGGGGAATGAAAGAAGAGATACCGGTCTGTAGTTCTGGATGTCGGTGGTATTAAGAGTTGGTTTTTTGAGGAGAGGCTCTATTCTGGCAGCCTTGAAAGACGCTGGAACAATGCCTGAAGTGAGGGAGGAGTTGATAAGTGAGGTGAGAAATAGCAGGATGTTGCTTGAGACATCCTGGAAGAGAGAGGAGGGGATAGCGTCAAGGGGGCAGGTGGTGGCATGGTTAGATGTTATTATTCTGTTGACCTTGTCAGAGGTGAGAGGGATAAATTGGGTAAAGACAGAGGAGGGGATGGGAAGAGGGAGGATGGAGGCAGGGATAAAAGGGGAGCTAATGTCCTTCACTTTCTGGGTAAAGTAGGTAACAAAGGCATCAGAAGGGAGGCAGGAAGGAGGTGGGGGTGAGGCAGATTTGGTTGTTGACACACTGGAGGTGAACTCCGAAAGAAGAAAAAGATAGTGAGACAGATCATTAGGACCAGGGCTGTATTGGAGGCACCTCTGGAATTTAGGAAATAGCGTTTACACACCTCTAAATAGCGTTTACGCACCTCTAAGTGGCGTTTACGCACCTCAAAGTTCCTGTGTCTTGTATTCTGCCGTTGGAATAATCTGAAATAAATTTGGTATCATTTTAAAACACCTAAGACAAAGTTTCATATTGTTGAGCAAATAAACACTGTAGTCTGAATAATTTTCATCTGCGCTGTAGGCCTAGGCTATTATGGTCTGTGACCCTCCAATCAGTGCCTTGCAGCTGCAGCGGCGACACCAATCAGGATCCAGGAAAATATGTAAACAGGAAGTATGTAAACACATGGCCCCACGCGTTGTGGATTATCATGCCTGCCTACCTGTCATTAATTAGCCATGGATATCAGGTGATTTTTGAAGAGACCTTCGAGTGCTCCCACTCCAACAGATGGCCGAAAAAGGCCTCAAGTTACAACAAGTAAAGACTGAAGATGATCAATTCACATGAGTTGTTTTTATGATTTATAAATCAATTTTACTTGACGAACTATGAAATGACTACGAGCATTCAGATTGGCCAATGCGTAGTCATGCTATCCGTGTACTGCCCATGTCAAAATGAGCGAAAGTCTGTCAAGAGTTTTACTATCAATATCAAACTTTGGTTTTGGCGTATCAACTTCGCTATAGCTCGTCGCTATGTTAAAGCCTCAATTTTGAGATGCGAGGTTGGCGGTTGCAGCCGTGGACTCCGCGGCTAAACTGTGGATTGGGCGGATGACGCGACAAAATTTTTTATTTTAATTAAATGGAGAACCTGGAGGAGAGATTGTTTACTACAGGTTCATCTAGGCAACAGAGTGTGTCAGCTGAAAACAAGAAGCCAGTACAGTGAATTACTGGACCACTTTAAAGTTATTTTCCCAGCAAACTGGCCTGTTCCCCTAGACAAACAGTATGGGGAATCCAAGGTGAAACAACTTGCCCGAAGGTTCAGACTTGATGACAGAAAAATTCTTGAAGGCTAGAGGAATTTCAAGGATAACTCAAGCATCATTCCAGAAAACCTTGGACCACTCTTGAATATCCACCATCTCATTCCAGTTACCACTGCTGAGTGTGAGAGGGGGTTCAGCTTCATGATTGTGGGTCGGCTAAGCTCAGGAGGTAGAGCAGTTGTCTTGTAACTGAAAGGTTGCTAGTTCGATCCCCAGCTCCTGGGGATCGAACGTGTCCCTCGATGTGTCCCTGAGCAAGAAACTTAACCCTAACTGCTCCTGACGAGCTGGCTGTCGCCTTGCATGGTTGACTCTGCCGACGGTGTGTCAATGTGTGTATTAACCGATGTAAGTCGCTTTGGATAAATTGTCTGCCAAATGCCCTAATTGTAATTGTCATTGTGTGCCCCCTGAGATGCAGTCTGCACAGGTCACAGTGTCGTCCTTGATGTTTATTCAACTGAATGGCCCACCACTCACAAAGTTCAATCCAACACCGTATGAAGCACAGGGGAGCCATGGACCCCAGAACACGGGGTTCATGGTCTTGCAAGGCGTGACCTCATGTGGAGGACAAGGAGGCCCTTTTGGCACACATACACACATGCCATATACTCTATAGGTAGTTCTTAATCTACACATACTTTTCTTTACTGTTGAAATTTGAATAACTTGAATAAACTACAAACACATTCATTGATTGATTTAATATGACTTTAATTGATAACATAATGGAATATAGCAAGGCTAGCCATACAGAGTCGCAACACTTTGCGTTGCGTTGTGTCGAGGTCGGTCTGATCACAAAATTCATAGTTTACCCACCTCTAATTTGACCACTACAGCCCTGATTAGGCCAGTCTGATCTCTTCCATTATCTATCAGCTGCCCGCAACTTTGTTCTACAAGTCCGCAGAGGAATCGGACAGCCAAGGGGGGGGTGGGGTGGGGGTTAGGATCGCGCTGGTCTGGAGTGGAAGGGACAGAGGGAATCTAAGGAGGAGGAGGGGGAGGATAGCAGAGTGTCTGAAGATTCATCTGTAGATAGTTGAGAGAATCATTTGCTAGAAGGTAGTGAAGACAGAACAGTAGAGGCGAAGGTAGAGGGAGAGAGGGATTTGAGGTTACGGCGAGTGGTGACAATGTGGGGACTAGAGAGGAGGGGGGGAGAGGATATCAAGGGGAGAGAAAAATCAACAAAGTGACACGAGGAGTGGGGTAACGAAGAGAGCAGAGGTGCCGCAGGACCTAGTGAATATTAGGTCAAGCTGGTTCCCTGCCCTGTGTGTGGGAGGAGAAGGAGATAGTGTTAAGTAAAAGGTGGCGAAAAAGTTCTCAGGAAAGCAGCTGAGGAGGGCATCCATCTCGTCATAGAAGTCACGGAGGGGACCTGGAGGACGGTAGATCACCACAATGTAGAGCTTGATAGGAAGGGTGACTGGTGATTTATTTCGTATTGATAAAAGTTGGTTAATAGTTAGGCAGATATATTCAAGTGAATATTTCCCGGAGGGGCGGTGCCCTAGCGCCCTCTATTGACCCACCGCCACTGGTGATAACTCTCTTCTTACTGGAATAATAATCTATCTTCCTTTTTCCTTGTTTTCCTTGTAAGAGACAAGGTTTGACTGTAAGTGACGAAAAGGTACCGGTAACAGTTATCCCATTACATCATCCAAGTGCACCGTCAGAGTGTGAAGATGAATAAGCTACGCTCTGAAAGAATGAATGCACCAATTGTGTACGGGCCAGGCAGAGCTTCTCCCTGGAGCAGAAGACCATCAGGCAGCTCTGCCCATCAGTCCAGGGCTGCATGTTGGTCTTCTGCTCCAGGGATCATCATAAAGTACTGGCCCATCAGATCAACAACCTGCCCTTCCACCAGCACAACCCCACACAGACTGCACATCTCTGTTGAGTGGCCTGCCGAGCAGTCGGCCCTCGATTCACAGTTAGCCACTACCATACGAGAGGATCAGAGAGCCAATCTTCGCCCTCCCCCACTCCCTTCCTACCCCCCTCTATAACCTCCCTTTCGGAGTCCCCCTCTTCCTCTTACACTTACTCTTCTTATTTTCCTTCTTCTCCATTCGTTCCGTCTCCGCACGGCTGGACTAAGTGTGTCACAGATGTGGGTCAGTCGCCTTTCTGTTTCCAACTCAAGTCAATTCAATTTGGCGAGGACTTAAAAAAGAAAAATCCTAGGAAGGTATCAAATTGAAAACAGCTTGGAGGTGCTCAGAGCCCAGGCGAACGCCATCACCGCCGTTCAACACACTTAAAATAGCGGTATGTTTCTTGAGAGAGAGAGATAGAGAGAGAGAGAGAGAGAGAGAGAGATGGAGAGAGAGAGATGGAGAGAGAGAGAGAGAGAGAGAGAGAGAGAGAGAGAGAGAGAGAGAGATGGAGAGAGAGAGAGAGAGAGAGAGAGAGAGAGAGAGAGAGAGAGAGAGAGAGAGAGAGAGAGAGAGAGAGAGAGAGAGAGAGAGAGAGAGAGAGAGAGAGAGAGAGAGATACCCATTTTAAAAGAGTGAGATAGAGACACACACTCACACATAAAGGATTTAATTTAACAAGAAGAAATAGCAAAACAGTAGCTCAAGAGAAGAAGTAGTGTTGAAGCTATTCCAGATGGCTTCCTCCCTTTCGTGTAAAACTCTACTTTAAAGCTGCTTCTGCGTCTCAGGGGGAATGAAAATGTTCGAAGGCATCAGAGGGATTTAGTATGTTGCGCAGGCTCCCACCGCTAATGCAGATTGCCACTGAATCATGGACAATGTGCTGTGTCCCTGTTTTCGGTGGCTAAACCAAACCAATTCGGCCATGTCTTGTTGAAATCCATGACTTAACACGACCTGAGAATCTCCACGACTGTGTATATTTTTCAAATTGTTGCTGTTTTCACAGAGCACAGATCCAAGTCTGGTTCCATTTTGGTATGGATTATTGAACAAATTATGAAGAAGTTATCATCAGTCAGTTTGAGTCTAGTATCAACGTTGCTTGTTAATGATAGGAAGTCATTCATGTCTGCAGTTGTACCGCAGTCTTCTCTGCTTCCTGTTCCGTGTGATGTCTGATATCTATCTGATCTGCAATGCTTCTGATGTAAACTGCAGGCATTGAAGCTAATATGTCTATGTTTATATGTATATATTCCAACTCTTTCAAATTGTCAGCCGTCTGAAAATAGGGTCTTACTAAGCTGCCTGTATTCATCCAATCGTCAGCTTTGTTTCCTTTCCAAACAGGAGAGTTGGTAAAGGGAGAAACAGGGATGGCAAAATGAGAGAGAGAAAGAGTGAGTGAGAGAGAGAGACACACACACACACACACACACACACACACACACACACACACACACACACACACACACACACACACACACACACACACACACACACACACACACACACACACACACACACACACACTTCCGTGGCAGCCGCACAGAGATGGGGCGATATGAATATTTGTTTCATTGGGCGAGTGTCTTTGTCCTTGACGTCAGCGTTCCCGGCAGGAACGCTGCTGTTGAGGAAGGTGTGAGAGCAGCGGCGACAAATGCCTCATACACTCCAGTCCGCAGACAGACAGCAGAGACGCAGGGTCTCCATGAATAATAAAGAGTTATGACGCGCAAAAGCGTGGTAGTGGCGGGCAGCGATGATGAAATTAATTCTAAGGAACTGTTTATGTGCCTGTTCGTTTGTGCTTCTGAGAGCATGTGTGTGTATGTATCTCAGTGTGTGTGTGTGTGTGTGTGTGTGTTTGTGTGTGTGTGTGTGTGTGTGTGTGTGTGTGTGTGTTTATGTTTATGTTTCTGGGTGCTTGCCTGCCCGTGTGTGGATGTCTGTTTTTGTATATGCGTTACCACAAGAGTTTGTTGAGTGTGTGTGTGTCTCTGTGTGTGCGTGTGAACGCGTGTGCTTGCACGTGCTCGGTGTGGATGTCTGTTGCATTTCTGTTTTGGCAAATGTGTTGCCACCAAGAGTGTGTGAACGTGTACGTTAGTGCATGCGCACAGTACATCTGTGTGTTCAGTGTGTCGCTGTGGTTGAAGGTGAGAAAAAGCGAAGGCATTAGTCAGCACCTTTTGTGCATGTTAATGCTGTCCGGGTGGCTGTCCTCACCCAAAGGGAGACTGGAGCGAGCCAGGGAACCAAGGACAGAAGGGAGGGAGGAGACAAGACCTGTCAGCCCTCCAGACAAGCCAGTGTTAGCATGCAGCCCTGCAGACAGAGAGAGAGAGAGAGAGAGAGAGAGAGAGAGAGAGAGAGAGAGAGAGAGAGAGAGAGAGAGAGAGAGAGAGAGAGAGAGAGAGAGAGAGAGAGAGAGAGAGAGAGAGAGAGAGAGAGAGAGAGAGAGAGAGAGAGAGTTGGAGGGGGAGTGGGAGAGATAGTGATAGAGTTGGGGGGGAGGGGAGGGACAGGGAGGGAGGGAGAGAACCGAGGGACAGAGACACAGATGTCCAAGATGAAGGAGACAGCAGGAGAAGACAGACTAAGGGCGCTTGTGTGTGTGTGTGTGTGTGTGTGTGTGTGTGTGTGTGTGTGTGTGTGTGTGTGTGTGTGTGTGTGTGTGTGTGTGTGTGTGTGTGTGTGTGTGTGTGTGTGTGTGTGTGTGTGCGTGCGTGTGTGCGCACATGATGGGGTTGCAGAAATTAAACTTGAGATGTAACAGTGATGAGAGCAGAGAGATGAGAGAGAGAAAGCCATAAAGAGGGAGAGAGACAGACAGACAGACAGAGGAAAAAGAGAGGGAGAGAGAGCGTTTCATGCATGATGGAGCAAAATAGAGAGCAGCTCTGCTCTTCCAGTCTGCCCCTCATTTCCCTCCCCGTCTCCCCCTCACCCCCCTCCTCGTCTCTCCATCCCTCCAAGCACTTGGTGGATCTTATCCGTCAGACAGTGTACATGCCCGTGTGCGTGGCCAGAGGCTCTTCGCACTGGTTTTTATTTGAATCCGTATTTCGAAATGTGTGTGTGCGTGTGTGTGAGTGTGTGTCGTGGCGGTGTGTTTGTCGGTGTCTGAAATGTTTGTGTGTGTAATGTTCAATCCTACATTCATACACAGACACCACATTGACTGTATAGCAACAGACACATATCCACACATACCCACAGACAGGCATCATGCACACACGTGTGCACACGTACACACATGCACACACTCACATACACACACTCACACAATGTTTTATAAAATACAGTTTTTCTCTTTGCTTGTGTCTGTGTGTGATTGCATGTGTGTGTGTGTGTGTGTGTGTGTGTGTGTGTGTGTGTGTGTGTGTGTGTGTGTGTGTGTGTGTGTGTGTGTGTGTGTGTGTGTGTGTGTGTGTGTGTGTGTGTGTGTGTGTGCGCGTGTGTATTTGCTTGTGTGTAATTGCTTCTCCATCTCCTCTACGTTCATCTGACTTCATAGTCCTTAAAGTGTGTGTGTGTTGGCTCTCCAGTGGGCTCTTCTGTGTGTGCTGTTTCATCCCTCGTTCATGTTGGGTTGTCTAAAGAAAAAAACGAGCAGTAATAACGGCTCTGAACACAACATGTAGCGTCTCCAATCTCTTTAGCGGTACGGAACCGCTGAAATAAATGTGAATTATAACAAGGTACAACCAAAGCCTCTTAGACCTTTCGGATTCACAACCCCCAAATGTTAAGACCTCATACAAAAGCGTCTGTTCCTCATTAACCCTCCGGGTGTTTCGCCTCATTCGGGAGACGAGCGAGAAGACGAAGTCGCCCCGCAGTGCGACGTGAACAAAGATACGTGACGATTGGAATAGGCAAGAACTGCATGTCCCGCCGCCGGCCTCGGTCCCCTCCATTATCTATCTCATTATCACAGGGCCTCAAGGACACGGAAGGCTCCATCCAGGCAAACGAGATCTCTGTAATCAACGCCTTCTGCCGTCTGCCGTCCATGTCAAATAATGCGCTCTGTTATAGATAACGGAAATGTGTGTTTCCTGCGATTTTGCGACGAAAGGGGGTGTAATCGTGATGGTAATCTAGGGAGGGAGAGATGTTACGAGGCGTCTTATGATGGCGGGTTTTTAACGCAGAGACGCATGGTGAAACAAGTAAAATGCAGCATCGTCTATTGGCCGCCACCTGGGAAGGACCCATGGACGGTAGGGTTAGGGTATAGGCTTTAATTGGTCTTAAGTTCTTTCATTTTAGAAAAACCTCTGCTTTAGACGTGATGTTGATTCATAGTTTGAAGATGCCTTTTTTTCCTGGTATCAATGTCTGCCTTTAAAGTGGTTTCACTTTGAATTCACTGAGTCCCATACGGAACGGCAAATCATCTGGAACAAAGAGTGGATGTTTTCTCTTCTCTCACTCCCCTTGCTCAGTAGATCATCTTGAGTGTCTTTGTTTCCGGTTTTCAGTTTTTAAATCAGATTCTGAAGCCTTTGAGGCAGACAGTTCGATTCATCTCTCTCCTACGCCCTGTCACCAGTACCTCCATTCATATTTACCAAGTAGTAGCCTCGGAATCCTTCGAAATAAAATCAATTTTTTTCAATAAAAGTCACTACTCCGACGGTGTACTTCTCCGTCAGAGTAGTGACAACTCGAGAAATGTGTTTATCAGGGAGAACTCAGTGCTGACTCATATATAACCCCCTTTTTTTTCAGTCTAGATTTGCATATTCCCTTTTTTGTTTTGACGTATTCTAACGTGGCATACACCCAAGCTTCTGTTGTGTGCAGTACCACAAATACAAACACATGGTTCATGTAGTGATGTTCCCAGATGTAGTAGACATAGTATACCCCATGTAGAAATATGTAGATGAATCAGACATAAACACATACAAGTACATATAAACAATACACAGGATTTGTTAGGGCAGTGCAGAGACAAACTCCTCTCAAGTGGATTTCTCGATCACTATCCCCGTGTTTGTCTCTTGTAATCCCTCTCTCTTCATTGGGTTGTATTCGTATCCCACCTCCCTCTCCCATCTCCTCTGTTTAATCTCCTGGTGGCCATTGCTGGAGACTTCATCACTGTCAACTGTCAGGGCTGTTTAGAGTTAACTAATGGGCATCGTGGAGAGAGAAGGGCTTGTGACTTGTGAGGCAGCTCTTATGCTACGCTCAATTAGGGCTAACCTCGAGCTACTCGCAGTGCTTAAACGTACCTGTGGCTTGGCTCCGGAGTACCCCCCTTTAAAAGGCCGATTGACGTGTTTATTACGGTTAGTTTCTGTTCAGGTGACCCGCCTCGTTTACCTGTCAGGACGAGTAATAAGTGTGTGGCGCTGCTGGCTGTTGTCGCTCGTCTGGCCCACGTGTTCAGCCTGAAGTCATGGTCTTTTTCTTGGGCTGTATCTGTGTTAATATATGGGTCAAATAACAGCCATGAGTTTAAAAAAGATATCACGATAACGTTTGAGTTGACAGAGAAGGAATGTGTTACCGTCTTGTGTGGGGCCATCAATTCAGAAAGCATCTTTTTTGAAGGAGTTAGAAGAAAAATGTCAACAAAATGTCTTTCTGTACTAGTGCAGACATTTTATTAGATTGGATCCGACTGAGTTTCCCTGCTGAGAACGTTTCCCTTTTTGGTAAACATATCACTCTTTTATTGCCAATTTTGCCTTCTTCTGCCCGAGGGCATGCCAGCGCTTTTAAACGAAAACAGCACTTCGGATGGAGCGTCTGAATTTAAACCCCTGTGAATCCTTAAATCACACCTCCCGCCTTCTGTTGGTGTGTGTAGCTAAGTGTTCTCGTATACATTTCTGTATAAATGTCCCGTGCAACCTCCTTCTGTTTTAACGATAACCCACAATCGTCCTTTGTTCTTCAAACCCTTGATAATCACAAACAAACCCAGCAGACCCAGGAACTTTGCACGCTTTCCCAAAAAATGAAAACAGGATCCCACAACCAATCCACCTCCCCCCCCGCCCCCATCCCCCTACCTCCATCTCGTCATCTTCCCATGAAAAATATCATCAACCCCACCCCACCATACAAAAACCAATCCCCCTCCCCCAGGTAAAGTCCTCCATCATTGGCTCCTGCAGCAGCTTGGGACTGCTCTGCCGAAGCCCTGGGCGGCCGTGGTGTCCGCCCACGGGCCTGGGCGCCGCTGAGCCTTGCTGATAGTAAACGGGTTGGCGGTCTGCCGGCCGTGCCTCTCCGATGATCCACGGCTGTTCCTTCCCAAAGCCCCTGGAAATAAAGAGCATTTTTCCTGAGCCGTTGCCTCTGCGGAATCCCTGGTGTGAGAACTCTGCGCCTTGAACGACGTCTGCATCCATCCCCAAACGAGGAAGCGTGATCGTAAACCGTGTTATGGAGTGCAGAGGATGGAGGAACTATATATTTTCGCAGAATACATCCCCCCCCCCCCCCTGGCCCGGCTGCAGACACATCTGACCTGCAGGGCCCGAAGCAGTCAGTCCAAGCAAGCAGAACATTTATATTTAGATATGATACATATTTCCCAAAGAAAAGTTTGTTTTTTGCCTTTAGCTTCGCTACGCTACTCTTTAATGACGTGTGACGTCGTTATAGAGTCCCCCCCCCCCCCCCCCCCAGTCAATACGCAGAGTCGGCAAACAGAACCGAAAGGCTTGTGCACTGGCTCCCTCCCTCCCCTCCTCCCTCCCTCCCTCCCTCCCTCCCTCCTCCCTCCTCCTCCTCCATGCTTCTCGCTTCCTGGACGTGAAACAGGTCTTAACGGGCCGTATGGTTCTGCTCTGCCTCAACAATGCTACTAAAAAGAGAGAGAGAGAGAGAGAGAGAGAGAGAGAGAGAGAGAGAGAGAGAGAGAGAGAGAGAGAGAGAGAGGAAAGGTGTGAGGAACTGTGACAAATATATATGTAGAAGAGAGATAAAGGCACATTGATAGAGCAAGAGACAGCGAAACAGTGCAAGAGTGTGACAGACAGTGAGAGAGAGAGGGAGAGAGTCTGAGGTTGAACGAGAGACACAGAGCGAAAGAGACAGATAAAGACAGAGCGAGAGAGAGCAAACGACACAAAAATAGAAAACTTAAAAATAAGTGTAGAGAGAGGGAGACAGACAAACAGAGAGAAACAAATACACAAATAAAAAAACTAGCACAGAGAAAGAGAGAGAGAGAGAGAGAGAGAGAGAGAGAGAGAGAGAGAGAGAGAGAGAGAGAGAGAGAGAGAGAGAGAGAGAGAGAGAGAGAGAGAGAGAGAGAGAGAGAGAGAGAGAGAGAAAAATATACAAACAAAGAATGACTAGAGAGAGAGAGATGGAACAGAGAGACAGGAAGTCAGATATGGATCAAGGACTGCGAGGTAATAAAAGATAAAACCCAGAACAGGAGGACAACGTATAAGGACGAAATGAACCGTGCCACAAAAAACATTCCATCATCCTTCGGAAAGATACAACCGTCGTTGTTGTTGTTGTTGATGCACTAAACGTTTTTTGCGAACAAATCCTCCGGGTGTTGCGAGTCACTCGGCTGTTTTGATGTGCGTGCGCTAACAACGTGCAGACACAGCCATGCCGGCGTGCGGATGCTACGCTTACCCAGGAGTCTGCTAATGACACGGCTACACGTGTAGCGCATTAGCTTCACGCTGTGGCTAGCAAGCCCCCCCACCCCTGATTGTTAACAAGCAGGAAACAGTTGCCTCAGCAATCGCTGGGTCTCCTCGTTTGGGGTGTGTGACAACAGCCCCCCCCCCGCCAAAACCAGCCCAAAGCACCCCCAGACCGGATGAAAACAAAATGTGCACTGAGGGTCACCAAATGGTCCCCACCGCGGAGCTCCTTCCTGGGGCCCCAGGAAGGATCCTGCTGCTCCACCAGGCCCCCCTGCGGAGCTCTGTTACTATAAAGGCGAGGGCTCAAAGGGGCGCGATGGGGAGGCTGACCTTTGACTCTGAGCCTCTTTCTCTCTCTTCCCTTTCTTTCTCCCTATTCTCGATCTCCCTCTCTCTCTCTCTCTCTCTCTCTCTCTCTCTCTCTCTCTCTCTCTCTCTCTCTCTCTCTCTCTCTTCTCTCTCTCTCTCTCTCTCTCTCTCTCTCTCTCTCTCTCTCTCTCTCTCTCTCTCTCTCTCTCTCTCTCTCTCTCTCTCTCTCTCTCTCTCTCTCTCTCTCTCTCTCTCTCTCTCTCTCTCTCTCTCTCTCTCTCCTCTCTCTCTCTCTCTCTCTCTCTCTCTCTCTCTCTCTCTCTCTCTCTCTCTCTCTCTCTCTCTCTCTCCCGGTTTCTCTCTCTCCCGGTTTCTCTCTCTATGGCTCACGCTCTGTCTCACTCTCTATCTTCCTCTCTCTCTCTCTCTCTCTCTCTCTCTCTCTCTCTCTCTCTCTCTCTCTCTCTCTCTCTCTCTCTCTCTCTCTCCGTCTCTCTCTCTCTCTCTCTCTCTCATCGGCTCTCATCTCCTCTGTCTCTCTCTCTACTCTCACTCTCTTCTCTTCTCTCCTCTTCTCCTCATCTTCTTCTCTCCTCTCTCCTCTCTCTCTCTCTCTCTCTCCTCTCTCCTCCTCTCCCTCTCCTCTCCTCTCTCTCCCCCCCCCTCTCTCTCCTGCTCTAATTGATGTGTTAAGCCCCTGCAGAATGTCTCGCCTCACCTTGGTCAACTGGTTAAAAAGCCTGTCCTTGTGGACCCAGGCCATAGAATAGAGTGCTCCACGTTTTCCACCTCTTATATGGACACAGTGTCCGACCTGACACATGTCCGGCCTTCCATTGGCAACCATAATCTATAATTCTTTCCCGTAAATATCCCTTTCTTTTTTCCTTTTTCCCCCTTTCCGTTGCTTTATATGGTAGCAAGTGACCATGACAACCATATAAATGGTTTTGGACTATGAATGTCTTCTTTGTAAAACAATCAAAGGTTACCCTGAGATAAAATCCCCGAAAGGTTTGACAATAAATAACCATGCAAGACATCTATATTTATTTACACTTCAAGAAAAATAATACAACTATAGAAGTCTTACTCTTAACCCTCCCAATGCCTACCAAAATGAAAAGGAAAGACTTTCTATTTTGCCAGATGCTGTCCATCCGCAATTATGTTTTTCTCACTCTCCTTGTTGTGTGTCCTGGTCACCTCATTTCATCGAGCAAGGGTCTTACTGAGCTGGCATTGGCCACAAAATGCGCATTCAGTCTCCCAATCCCTTAATAGCAAATAATACTGAATAGTATTATTTGCAGTTACTATAGATACAACAAACACACACACACACACACACACACACACACACACACACACACACACACACACACACACACACACACACACACACACACACACACACACACACACACACACACACACACACACACACGTATACAGGTACACACAAAGCATAAACATATGGTACACAATCCAAAATGAAACTCACGATCATGTGTGTGTGTTTGTGTGTCTGTGTGTGTGTGTGTGTGTGTGTGTGTGTGTGTGTGTGTGTGTGTGTGTGTGTGTGTGTGTGTGTGTGTGCATGTGCGTGTGTGTGTGCGTGTGTGTGTGTGTGTGTGCGTGTGTGTGCGTGTCTGTGTTCGAGGTCTGAGTGGGGGAGAGCAATGTATCATGGGAATCACAAAAGTCCATTTCCCCATCTCGGCTCCGCCGCGGTTCATTTTCCGCCTGGCGTCCCTCTGCAGGGGTGAGATGAAGGGGGAGAGAGATGCTCTGGAAGCCCATGAAAGCATGTCAAGAGCAACACCAAGGAACTGGAAAGGGAGAGTCCGTCATTGTAAGCCATTGGCACGGCTCTTGTGTTTATTAACCTCGTTCCCATTCTCACGCCGGAATGCCAGGAAGAGGCGGATTCCCAATGTGCATTTGTTGGCGGGAGAGAGGGGGAAGGATTTGCGGGCCCACTTCAGAGGAAGGGGAAATGGGCTTGGGTTACTTGGGTTTAGCGGTGAGAGACGCCAGCGAGAGGGATCCCTCCCATCCGAGGGATCAGAGGCATCTCCGTCTCCGTTACGTGTTTCGGCCTATTGCTTTGTTGTCTCTTCTTCTTGTCGTGTTATTTTACGTTACATTCCCCTTGTTTAGCTGACGCTTTTATCCAAAGCGACTTGCACAGTGCGATTGTGTTCAACCGTTGAAGATACAACCCAGAAATTGCAGCAATAACACGCGTAGATGAAATGTGTCAAATAAGCTAAACTGCTTCAAGGGCTAGCTTTTTTAACACAAAGCAAGAGAAGGTTTAATTTATTTATGAATTATTATTATAATGTTTTTTTCCATGAATGATGTTAATGCTATTATTCTTCTCAACCCCGGGACCGGCATCCACGCCTCACTGGCGGTTGGAGAATGGAAATTGCGGTAGTTACGGTTGACCAACGCTGAAATTGCGGTAGTTATTGTAGACCAGCGCTGAAATTGCCCTCTTCTCATGTGCTTAGCCAATCAGATCGCCGACTGCCACTAGGTGCAGAAAACGGCAGCAGATCAGCAGGAAATAGTGCTGCCTGAACCGACTGATGGACAGGTCATCAGGCAGGTTTGGAAGAGATGGGAAGATGGATGGAAGTTGGTGAGATGTGTGTGGTAGTGGTGCCTTCTCTACTTGATTGGAGCCCCCCCCCCCCGGGAAAGCTCATATCACTTTATCCATTGGTAACACATCAGCAAACTCTTTACCTGAAAATTTTTCACTCTGATTTTTCAGAGTGAGTTACTTACAATCTACATCATTCATCTTTTGAGGGCCTCTTTTGCCGCACAAAGTTTCCACGGCCATCCTCCCATACGTGTTTCGTGTTATAGTACCTCTAATCGATTCCGAGTCCTTTCCTGTCGAAGCACAACGAGACCAGTCTGGTCGTCTCTCTCGCTCTGGTGGAACTTTGGAGAGGGAGTGGGGAGAGTGGTGCGCCGCCGTGGTTTTGGTTCCAATTATGAAGCCTCATTGCGGTCAGGACTCCCATTTGCACTGGCAGTGGCGGTCGGTTGTGAGTCTGCGGCGCACTCTGTTGATTCACTTCGGGGTTAAATCCTGATCATGCTTTCGGATGATGTTGTGGTCTCATCACCAGGGAGCTGGGAGAGGGGGTGCCGGAATAGAGGCTTCATTATCGTCCAATGTAATGTCATGTCCCATGCACACACGCACACGCACGCACACACGCACGCACACACACACACACGCACGCACACACACACACGCACGCACACACACACAACACACACCCACACACACACACACACACACACATGCACACACACACACACACACACACACACACACACACACACACACACACACACACACACACACACACACACACACATACACTCCCTTCAGTCAATTGACTGGAACTCTTAACAGCTGAGCCCAGCTGACTCACTGTAGGGCAAGGCATTAGAACAGGGCAGTGGTCGAGAGGGTGTGTGTGTGTGTGTGTGTGTGTGTGTGTGTGTGTGTGTGTGTGTGTGTGTGTGTGTGTGTGTGTGTGCGCGTGCGCGTGCGCGTGCGCGTGTGTGTGTGTGTGTGTGTGCCTGTTGTGAGGGATGGAATGAAAGGTCATAAAGCCATGTTAAGCTTGTGGCCTAATTTTTCCAAACACAATTTGTGCACTGTGTGTCCCTACATTCTGTGGCACGCATTTGAAGCATTGAAGTAATTAGACTAGAGATAGATGTGTTTTGTCCAGACTCAAATATTGGCCTTGCGTCGCATTTGTTATTCATTCACATTTATCTCCTCTGTTAATAGTCTTTTTTTGTTTCAATTGTGTTTGACAGGAAACAGATCTCCTGGATATCGCCTACATCAAGGACTCCAGAAACGGAAAATGCACGAAAAGTCCAAAGGTAAGCAAAACATCCCAACCGATGTTTCTCTTTGCATTTCAGTGTCTGCTTAAAGACGTGTAGAAATACTGTTGTATGAAACAACAGTTCTTTGTCCTTTGAAAATATCTCTACCGCCTGCATTTGTGGCGGGGTGGGGGGTAGTGCTGGTCTCATGCTTGAGACGACGCCGACTCTATGAGTTTTGCGGGCGTGGGTCTAAAGAAGCAGTCATCTTCTCCCTGCGTGGGCATGTGTTTTAATAGATCTGAACACCAAGGCTCGTGGCTCATCCAACACATTGACAAACGCCGCGAGTGAGCGTGAGTGAGCGTGAGTGAGTGTGAGAGAGCGGCGGCTGCTCGAAAAACAACAACACATGACGCGGGTGCCTGGTTTTGTTGTCGTTTCCGGTCCATGTACATTCTGTGGATTCTAGTAGTTACATCACACAGCGGGTGCCTCACCGTTAAGCTAACCCCCTCCCAGTGTTTTCCATTAAGTATCTGGGTAATGCTGCAAAATAATTATACGTTGAGTACAGATTGATTTCGCAGGACTTTCAAACGAGTTTCAGAGCAGCTCCCGAAAAATTCCAAGCCTGGTAAAATGATGTGTTGATTTGTGTCTAACGAGGGAAGGATTTGCAAACATTCTGTTTTCCTTTTTCGCCTCTGGACCCCCCGCTGCGAATGTGGTGTATTCAGCGGGGAATCTCACAGTAATCTCCCTCGGATCGGCCCATTTGATGTTTGTGACTCACCAAAATAATAAATATGATAAAAATACCAGGCCTAGTTCTCTTCCTTGCCTCCTCTCTCGGTGGGCTTAATGTCGCCACCCCGCAGGGTCCTCGCGTCGATGGGCGGTCCCTGTAAAGTGGGTACGGCATGAATGTGAGTGCGTGTCTTGTGTGTGACCGTGAATGAATGTGTGTGTTTGTGTGTCGGGGCGGGGATGAGGGTACACAGACTGAAGGCTGATGCTTAACATTGCCACGAAGCACCGGACTCCTCATGTGGTTTTCCCCTGACAAGAATGTGTGTGAGTGTGTCTATGGGGGAGGGGGGAGGAGGGAGGAGGGGGGGGGGGGGGGCGTAGCTGTGAGGTAACACAGGCCGTAGGCTGATACTGCATCTGGGGAGTGAGTGATGACACAGTCGATACAACGGCACACACAGCCGTGTATTTCTAAGCGCTGTTACAAGGTACTCGCACCTCACGGCCGTGCGGACGTCGAAGGATCTGTTTGTGGCTCGTGTCGGGGGGGGGGGGGGGGGGCGTGCGCAGCATTGCACCCTGGGTATTCGCCGTGGGCGCTTCGTTGCGACCCCGGCGTCGATGGGGACAAGAGGTGGGCGGAGGAGGGGAACGAGAGAGAGAGAGAGTGGGGGTGATGAAAGATGAGAGTGAAGGGAAGTGACGGAGGGCGCGGGGGGGGGAGAAAGAGAGTGGGGGGGAGGGGTGTAGAGAGGAAAGACGGGAGAGGGAGGGTGAATGACCGCAAGTCAAAGGAGGATATCAGCCGAAGCAATGGAGACGACATCGGGCACCACTTGTGGTTAATGGACAGCACTTATGATCTTGGCTTACTGCGCGGGGCAATTTAACATCACACCGCACTCCTCCCAGCATCTCGTCAGGCTCGACTGAAAGTGTGGCAGCTTTCTTCGGGGCCCCGGTGGCTGCAGCCTGCCGGAAGAGAATTCCAACGACGGGACACATCTTTTATGCATAGACATAGTCAACAAAGAAAAGTCGACGTGTTGCGTCGAGGTATGGGCGAACGCATGCAGGAAAGAAATATACAATCGGCTGTTGGGTGGAGGATCTTCAGAGCGGTCGGTGTCAGGACCTGAGCTGCTGTTGCTCACGACCCTTAAGCAGCCGGGGTTTTAGCGTCGTGCTCGTCGTGGGTGGTGCTCGACGAAGGAGGAGACGAAGGGAGAGGGAAGGGAGAAAAGAATGAGGAATCTTGTATTCATCTGGTGCATCGCTGAACGTTGCTTTGTCCTTCCAGGTACCGGCATGACGCCCCTAGCGCTGCAGGGTAGACCATATGTCCAGATGGCAGGGCAGTTTCATGATTTTTATGCGGTAGGCCTATATATTGTGTGGGGGAGACAATGCAGATGTGTGTTAGTGTGTGTGTGTGTGTGCGTGTGTGTGTGTCTGGGTGTGTCGCACAGCCCACACACTGACAACAAAGCCCATACACACAGGGAAACACACTAGGCACACACACACACACACACACACACACACACACACACACACACACACACACACACACACACACACACACACACACACACACACACACACAAGCACACATGCACACACAGATACAGACATACACACGCACACCAAGGCAAGCCCACGCACACTCATGCACACACACACACACACACACACACACACACACACACACCCCACGCACACTCATGCACACACACACACACACACACACACACACACACACACACACACACACACACACACACACACACACACACACACACACACACACACACACACACACACACAGCCACTATAAAATAACAAGGCGCGGCTGTAGTGCGTTCCTGTGTCCACTGTGTTTCAGACTGGCGACGTGGCTAATGAGCATGTGTCAGCCCTGTCGCTCGTTATTCAAACTGATTAGATTGGCCTGCTCGTCAGCATGGACAAGAGACAACCTTCATCTGTCGGCCGGATCCAGAAATAAATCTCTATCTCCTGCATTATCTCTCTCTCTCTCTCCCCCTCTCTCTCGCTGTCTGTGGGTCTCTTCGGTCTGCTGAACAAAGGACAGAAGCCAATAATCATACACAAAGCGAGAGCACGGAAAAACGCGGCCACCTAGCTAGCTCACAGTTCAAAGAACCGATGCTGATTATTGTGGTGGTGGTGCCCTTGTGCTGCTATCAATCGTCCGTGGCATCATTTGCTCTACTTCTCTTCCTCTCTCTATCTCTCTCATCCTCTCTCTTCCCCTCTCTTCCACCCTTCTCCTCTCTTTCCCTCTCTTTCTCTTCCTTCCCCTCTCTGCCTCTCTCTTCCTCCCTCTTCCTCCCTCTTCCTCTCTCTCATCCTCCCTCTTCCCCTCTCATGCACCCTTCTCCTCTCTTTTCCTCTCCTTCTCTTCCTTTCCCTCTCTGCCTCTCTCTTCCTCTCTCCTAATCCCTCTTCCCCTCTTCTGCGCTCTCATCTCCTCTATTCCTCTCTCTTCTGCCTTCGTGCTAGCCCCTCCTTCCTGTTCATTTTTTTGTTCTGTTTGGGTGTTGCGTGAAGCGTCGTGTCCAGCTGATGTGCGTGACACTGACCAGACCTCCCTGGCTATGCTACACAGCCCGGGGCTTTTAACATGGCTGACAGCAGATGTCCAAACAAACTTGTTGGGTGATTTGACTGCGGGTGTGTTGTTAGTGGCTTCCTCCTCCTCTCCGTCCGCCCTTTCGGTTGTTTGCTGTAAGAGACAGCAAAGGGAGACACAGGGACATTATTTATGGTATTTATCTGCTAAACTATGTCAATGTTTTATTCTGTTAGGAGTCAGTTCCTGTGCACTGCGTTCTCCAGTGTTAGTCTTCTTCAACTGGGTTCTTTAGAAAATGCTGCAGACCTTTGGCAAGTATTCAACTCTGCGGTATCAACTTTCTCAGAAATGTCATCAAAAAAGTGCAATGTGTTGTAAAACACTGTTTCTGTTGAACTGTCAGCCCTTTCAGAATGACACAATCATCTCCAACAACGACTTCCATTTGAAGTCCTGTCCCATATTTTCTTTACACAGTCGGCCAAATATGCAATTTGCTCTTTTTGGTCCATTCCTTTCAAAGCAGAGAATGAAAGCTTCCACACAAAAGAGGTAAATCCCAGGTAAATGTTTGAAACATGCTATTTATTTGTTCTTAGCCTAAGCAATCTGAACAAGCATATGTTTTACATATTTAGGATTTCTTTAGTGTTTTGTGATACCTCTAGATTAGCACAGCAAAGAACAGTGTTTCATTTATTTTCACATTTACATTTAGAGGCTTTAGCAGACGCTTTTATCCAAAGCGGCTTACAATAAGTAGATTTCATGCATTTACCATTTCATGTATTTACCATTCTCTTTGTTCTTTGGTATTTTTTAAGAAATGTGGCTTCTGTGTACTGCTTGGCCTCTTACCTGCCTACAGCCTGCCTTAGGTCAGATAAAGAAGGGCAACGAGCACTTAAATACCGGCACTTTATTTAAAGAGGTAAACCTAGCTAGGTGCTGAAGGCGGCGTACCTTGTGGTTGCCGCAGAACGGGGGTCAAAAACCAGTGACCAGTTCACCGTCCGTCCGTCCAATGTGGGAATCTCTCTTCTTCTGTGCGTTCTTCACGGCCCCCCCGTCTCCGCAGGTCTCTCAAACTGTTATTAGTGGGCATGGTGGTGGCTGGGAGGTGGAGGAGGAGGAGGAGGAGGAGGAGGAAGGAGGAGGAGGAGGACAGGGGCGAGGAGGATGACGGAGGAGGAGGAGGAGGGGGGAGGAGGAGGAGGAAGGGGAAGGAGGAGGACTGGAGGAGGAGGAGAGGAGGAGGAGGAGGAGGAGGGACGAGGAGGTGAGGGAGGAGGGAGGAGGAGGAGGGAGGAGGAGGAGGATTGGGGCAAGGAGGAGGAGGGGGAGGTAGGATGATCTGGAGGAGGAAGAGAGAGGAGGAGGAGGAGGGGGAGGAGGAGGAGGAAGGAGGAGGGGTCTTATGGATGGGTGTGTGACGGGCGGATCACGCCTTTCTGTCTTGTCCCCTCATTGGTGGGAACACTCAAGACACTTTCTGTCTAGCACACCCCCCCCCCCCCCCCCCCCCCCGGAGCTCAGACACTCAGGCGCGTTCTGAGACGCACACAGCCCTGAGTCAGAGGGATGGCGAGCTGCTTTAATTTGATTTGATTTGATGAGATTATGTTAATCACTGTGAAGAGGGAAGTCCAGGCGTGGCGGCGGCAGGAACAGCTGGAAACGGTGGAAATCAAAAAGGCGGGGATGAAGATTAAAAAATAAAGATTGAAACAGAAGCAGAAAAGGAGAGGAATTCATGATGTTTGTCCCACGCTCCACATCAGTGTTTCCATGGCGTGGGTTCCCGCCTGACTGTATTCTGCTCTGGTACCTGAAGTATGAGCTCTGATACCTGAGGTATGAGCTCATGTGATCTGGGAAAGGGCGTCTGCTTGAAGGGTTCTATCGATGCACGTTTCTCTCCCTCTCTCTGGCCCCCTCTTGAGCTCTCTCTCTCGATCTTTCTCTCTCGTTTTCTCTCTCTCTCTCTCTCTCTCTCTCTCTCTCTCTCTCTCTCTCTCTCTCTCTCTCTCTCTCTCTCTCTCTCTCTCTCTCTCTCTCTCTCTCTCTCTCTCTCCTCTCTCTCTCTCTCTCTCTCTCTCTCTCTCTCTCTCTCTCTCTCTCTCTCTCTCTCTCTCTCTCTCTCTCTCTTCTCTCTCTCTCGTTTTTCCTCTCTCTCTCTCCTCTCTCTCCCTCTCTCTCTCTTTCTCTCTCTCTCTCTCCCCCACCGCCTCTTCACTGTTGTTATATCTCCACCTCTCTCATCTCTCTCCATCTCTCTCTCTCTTCTCTCTCTTCTC
>OLKM01000791.1:104124-131624 GCA_900291075.1 Melanogrammus aeglefinus
CGGGGACGGGGACGGGGAGGCGGAGCGGTCAGGGGAGAAGGTGGTGTCACCTGAGCGCGCGGCGGGCGATGGCTATCGCTGCTGCTGGGGCTGAGAAGGGGAACGAGATTGGAGCACAGTGGGGCTTTTGTGAGATTACTGGCTGTAGAAAAAAACACGCGTTACATAATGCACGCGATTGGTCATTCGTGGTCGACCGGTGACGGTGATTCATCCGTTTTTTTTCATCAGATGTGACATTTTGAAAGCCCAGCAAGGTTGTGCCGACGGAACTGACGCTGATCAGACAAGAGACTCACGCAGAGCTGGGAGCCAGGGCTGGGAAAGACTATTACCAATAAATAAATAATCAATCGATATTCGTTATGCTAATTTGTGTGATTCATTGAATATTTCCCACCGAAAAGCAATTCCAAATTTCCTTCTGCCTCAAAAAACTATTAACATCCTAACATTTGGTGAGTTGCAATAACGACATAAAGTCTATCCATGATACATTAATCCCAGACCAAAGCTACTTTGATATCAGCACTAAATCTAATAAAAAATATTAACATGAATATATTGACTATTCCAAAACCAATTCCATCTCCCCATAGCGTTTCCATAGTGATTAATTCAAATACTTACCTTCAGCTTACTTAATTATAAATTCCAATATACAATAATTGCATTTTCACTTCCATCCTATTAAATAAGCATCAGTGTGAAACGCTTGCATCAGCGTAGCATTTGCTAAGCTAGCACTATAAGCTAGCCAGGATGGGTTCTGACAAGGCACCACATGCTCAGTTCACTGGGATCCCCCGTGATCGATGGCTCCTCTCCACGGTTCCCCGATGGGTTCATCAAAGGCCTGATTTAGATTGTCCTGTGTGTGGGAGGGTAATCTGTTTGTCTTGCTATCAATGCAGTTAATCGATTGGCTCCTAACATGATAAGGGACCCACTGAAGTCACGTTAACTGTAATACAGTTGGCTTTCTGCGGGGGGGGGGGGGGGGGGGGGGAATTTTCGGGGAGCTTTAGGTATTGATTGCTGTTAATTTAAAGAGCCTTGTTCGAAATCACCTTGTCATTTTGTGATACTCATTACCGCACAGAATGACAGAAATCCCTACGCAAACACACACACACACACACACACACACACACACACACACACACACACACACACACACACACACACACACACACACACACACACAATGAAACCACACACACACACACACACACGCACACGCACACGCACACACACACACACATATTTGAACTTTGTGGGGTGAGAATAGGGCAGGAAGTTTTGCTATCCGAGCAATTGGTCTGTTGCCATAGTTACCGGGGAGGAGAGGAGGAGGTTGGCGTGCGTTAACGAGGGCTAACAAAGGCTCTCTGTCACGCCAGACAGACGAAGCGGCCCTCACTTCTGACAGCAGACCAGCGTAACCGTCGAAGCACTAATTAACTCTGCCATACCTGAGCGAACACCTCCCTATCTGCTCTCTTTCTCTGGTCTCTCGTCCATGCTTGTCGCTTCTTCTGTTTGAATCTTCTCTCTACGTGTCTGCTTTCTATTATTTTGGTCTTATTTTGGTCTGTTTTATTCTTATCTATTCCTCTCTCACTTTTCTCCTCTCCTCTCTTATTTCCTCTCCTCCAATCGCTCCATCCTACCCAGCAATTAAGTGGCTATTATGAACCATCATCATTGACTAATAGTAGGTTATATTAAATGGCTATGCCAAGATATCTGTATATTTGGGTTTGCGTGTCATACCCAGAATCAAACGAATTGGCCATCATTGTGTGTCCAGAACGGTAGATCACCGGGTTAGTATTTGCTTCCCGTTTTCTGCTTCCTTTGACTTGCAAAGTTACAGATTCCTGGCTCCTCTTGACGTGACGGGGATTTCACTTTCCGACTAGTTGCATATTCAAAACCTATGTGGCAGTAACAGCAAAACAAGACGGTTGTTTGTCTACAAGCACAGATAGTTCCGCACTATTTCCGCTGCTGTGATTATTAGGCTATCTGTACTGTGCCACTGACAGGTTACCCTCTGCGTACCGCGCCGCCCTCCCATCCAGAAGCAGCTGATAGTATAAGTGTGCCAGCGCCGCATCAAAGTTAGCCTCATTATCAACGTGCCACAAATGGGGCAAATTCCCTGTGTGCTTGTAGACCGCAACATTTCTTGTGTTGTTGCTGGCCCTGGTTTTGAAGGAGCAACTATTCGGTACACATTGGAAATCTTCAGAAAGTAATTAAAAGTGTATTTCCCTTCACATGACCTGGAGGAGATGGAAGTGGCTAACAGAGAGCTATTGCTAACCTAGCAAACACCCCTTCTGGATACACAATGATGAATTATATTCCGCTCCGCACAATAAAACGATCTTCGCTCCGATGTGTAGAATAATGGAGGTTTGTGTTTTACTGCTTCAATGAAAAACCCTTCAGTGGATGTGTTAGCTTGATGCTATGACCGTGAGGTTAATAGTAGCTGGAGAACAGAGATCAGGGCTTAAAACACAGTGGTGGACTGTCGCTGAAGACCACAGGTCTCTGAAAAACTCAGTTATTTTTCCTTAATTTATCCTCATCAAGGCATGAAACACTCCACAAGTGGTGTGTGTGTGTGTGCGTTTATGTGTTTATGTTTGTTAACGCTCGCACACATAACTAATTGACAGGTGTGATGCTTAGTGTGTTTGGCGGGAAATGCGTCTAATCCTTGAATTGATTGATCCAACTCTTTGTGAACAAAGCGTTCAAGGAAGTTGTTTGTAAGCGATAAGATCATTTGCAATAGAGCCAATGTTTAATTAAATGCTCAATATCTGTGTTCGGAATTGATCGTCGTTTCATCTTGATGCAAAGTCAAGAATAGCTTTAATGACAACACTCTTCCTGTCTGGGCGCTCCTGCGTACCGTCGTGGTTGGCTACTTCATAACCCATACGTGTGTGAGGGCGGGTTGGGGGGTCTGAGGACTCATGAGGCCCATTTCGTAACCTGTAGCCTTGGTCACACCTGCCACTTCCTTAGCCATTAGATAAGCCTGATGGCTTTGTGAGTGTGAGTGTGTGTGTGTGTGTGTGTGTGTGTGTGTGTGTGTGTGTGTGTGTGTGTGTGTGTGTGTGTGTGTGTGTGTGTGTGTGAGTGTGAGTGTGTGCACCTGTGCCCGTGCATATATGCTTTTTTTGTCTGTGTGTGTGTGTGTGTGCTAGTGCGCGTTCCTGTGTAGGGTTGCGTGTGTGCGCACACCTGTGCCCGGCATGCATGCTTCTGTTTGTTTATGTGTGTCTGTGCTTGTGGGTGTGTGCGTGTTCTGTGTATGTGTGTACGTGTGTGTGTGTGTGTGTGTATGTGTGTACCTGTGCCTGTGCATGCATGTGTTTGTTTGTGTTACTTTGAGTGTGTGTGCGCACGCGCACGTGTGGGTGTGTGTATGTGTGTGTGCACGTGTGTGTGTATGTGTGCATGCACATTGACCATGCATTCTTGCGTGTCTGTGTGTGATTGCGCGTGCGTGTGTGCGTGCGTGTCCGTTACCAAGGCTCCAGCAGACAGACCACCTTCCCCTCTGGCTGAGCGCTCTGCCTCACGGGGACTCATGCCAAAGGCCTGATTTGTTTTCACTTGAAAATCTTAGGGGGAGCAAACAAGGAACACGTCTGACTCTTCAAGCTGCTTCTGCTGCCCTGGAGACCGGGCAGCGCCTTCCAACCCCGTTTCCATCTGAAAGACCCAGGCCAGTGAATAGAGGGTGAAAGCTTCTGTACACACTCTGTTTCTCAGGCTGTATTTCTTCAGCTTTTTCTTTATTTTAATGGCAGCAGAGAACGACACAGGACCAGCTTTTGTTTTTCCGGACAAAGTAGCCTACCCTTAATTGCTGCTCCGGCACATTGCTTTTTTTTTTACTATCTGCTGATTCGGCTCGCGCAGAAATGGGTAGTCTTTGACTCATTTGCCACGTCATGAAGTACTTAATGTACCCTCTTAATACCGCTTAGAACTGTGCACCCTGGTTTGCCATTATTATTGTTGTCAGTTTTGTATTACTGCCCAACCCAGCGAGCCTGACTTGAATAATTCAAAGCAAGAAACACAAGCGTTCCGTCATACATAGAAGCCTCAGGGGGACGAGATTGGTTCTCGATCGAACAACAGGAACACAATTTTTGAAGGTGCAGGGGATTATTCTAGAAGGACTGGGGCCCAGGAGCACTTGGGTGGAACACAACAGTGCTTGCACTCAGAAGGACTTATTTTGAACTGCCGATAACTGCCGTCTGTGTTTTCAGACTCCTGTCATTGAGAGGCAAGCAGGTGGAAATACTGTAGAACCACGCATCCAGCGAAAACGGTGCCATTATTGTTGAACTTCTTTTAGAGGTTGAATCCTTTAGAGCTTTTTTTAGATGTGGTATCTCAAAACGAGGGGCAGCCAGGTGTCCTTCACTGAAGACTAATACTGTTTGGCCGTTTAAAATAGGCTTTTATCCAAAGCTACTCCAGAACTCAAGGAATTGAGCTACAGGTAATTCTGGAGGTTATGGATTTAGTTCAATGGAGCATACAAGTCGAGTGATATCATTGCCGTTCAGAGTAGCTTTTGTCTTTTGGTCTCACACAGTAGCAACCAATCTATCCTTCCTCTTTCAGACTTTGTCCCTTCTATATATCTACCACAGACCATTGGAGCAAAGCCTCATCATCACTTTAGATAATCATGGACTGCATGGTCTGCACATTTGCACAGAATCCTGACAAAACATGCAATCACAGACATAACATTAGAAAATACATATCTTAGTTTTTCTTTCAAATGGACGTTTTAGGGATAAAACAAATTAAATTGAGCCCCCAGGTGTGTCTTCGTCAAAATGGCATCCATCTTGTAGCACCTTGGATACAGTCTGACTATTTTTAGCGAATGACAGCTGGTGATTAATCACACGCTAAGAAGAATGCAGCCATGTGTGACTGGGACAGTTGTTTTGTGTTGTTGTGTTGTGCTGGTATCAGATGGGACTCACATTAATGATTTAACACAAGGGGAAAACCAACCCTCAAAAACAATGTGTTGTGGTTTGTATAAACCGTGTTAAAGCTCCTTTGTGACTGGTTTCAAAGACACCAACCCACTTCAGTTAATGAAGTACTTGAGACGTCTGACCTTATGGGTACTGATCTTTATGGTATACTACCTTTATTCAACTTAACTTCCTAACTCACTTGAGCTGTTCCTCTTTGTTTTCACTGCATTCTTTTGGGTGTCATTTGTTAATGGGTTTCAAAAATAACTTGTGAGTGTTCAGTTCAGTTCAGTTCATATTTTACTGTCCCGTAAGGAAACTCCCTTTGCAGCAGGGCATGAGAGACTTTACAAACACATAAATATATAGTACAAATAACAAGTAACATAAAATGCTACAAGGATAAAAAACATTCAGATAAAACCTGCCCTTTGCCTTGGCACCATCACTTGGAAACCTTCTTGCCTTTTCAAAAACGTCCAACACAGACGGAGTGGGCGTGCTCGGATTTATTTTTCTTTTCTGTGCCGCATTCTTCTCATATTGAGAATGGCAATCAGGATGTTTTGATTTGAAGTGATAAATTAAACTCCTCTTGAAATTTCGGCATTACAATTTTTGCAAATCGCTATACGTGGGTCTTTCTCAGAAACATTGAAAAACGTCCAGACCGCAGACATATTGGCGCTGATTCAGACAAGCGTGTGCTGGCCGCGCTTTTTGTTTGCGTCATCACAAATTTCTGTTTTGGCAGTGTTGTTTCGGTGATAAAAGTATTTCAGCCCAAAACCGAAAATGCGCTTTTGGGCCATTTTCGTCCGAAAATTCGGTGCATCCCTCCTGAGGGGAGGAGAACTCCTTACTGTATATAGACGGGCTTCAGGATTCCCATATACCAACCGTACCTTCGTCATGTCTTGCCGGTCAAAATGATCAAAAACAGCTGGCCTCTTCACACCAATATGTGTGCGTGTGTGTGTGTGTGTTTGTGTGTACTGGCAAGCGTGTTCATATGCATGGATCACACCACACACACACACACACACACACACACACACACACACACACACACACACACACACACACACACACACACACACACACACACACACACACACACACACACACACACAGTGGAAACACAGGTGTGGGGGGGATTTACTGTAAGTCAGTGTCTCCACAGTGTAGAAGAGGGGGTTGCAGGGCTAATTAGCACTTCATGATGCTAGTCAAATCGCCGTCGCCATCGGTTACACTGTGGATCTTGGGGTTCAGAGTTGCAACTTTATTGGGGAGTTTGGGTGCCAATTTTACATGAATGTAAAAACACGCTATGTACCCTTCGGTCTCCCTTCAATGCGATTCTCGTATATTCTCTATATTGTGGGGAGCATTTTCTCTGAGCCGGAGTCCGTTGCTCTAACCGTGTCCTTGATTACATCATCATAACGCTCCTTCGCAGTGTTAGTGACAAACAATGTTATGTCATCCTCGTCACCGTGGGCACAGCGCCTGGTGACAACGCCGTTTTGGAACCGATGTGATGGCACATCAAATTGTGTTCTCGTTCACGTCATGATAGTCTAGACCAAACTCTTCTGCACTCCACATCCGTCCTGCAACATCGGACAGACAAGTCCTCCCTCGTCGCAGAACTCGAAACGGTTTGGTACCGATATCCATGCGTGTCAGATGCGCGAATGAAAAACCAAACCCCTGTCACAAAGCCAATCATCCGCCGGCCTGAGATCTCCGTTGGCCTCCCTCGTCCGGGAGACACGATCCAGCCTCTCCCTGCCTGCGCGTCATCGCCGCCCCACAGTATCCAGCCCTCCCTTCCCTGATGGTTCACAGCTCTCTCTTCTCCCTCCAGCCACAACGCCTGCTATCCCCCCACCAGCCTACCCTCCCCCCCCCCACCGTAATAAACCCGATTTGTGGTTCTGCTCCTTGTAGATTGATTAAAATGTCAACCGGATTTGGGATCTGGTCGGTGTCTCAGCATGTTAGAGGGCTTTGTCATGTGGGGAGGGGGTTAGGGGGTGCGTGATGGAAACTAGCTCGAGGGTGGCTGGGACGGATGGACATATGCTGTGTTCTGGCGGCACGGAACGTGAAGCTAAGGAATGGTGGTGCCATGGTGTCCCGGTATGGTCCCGGAGAGTTGTCTCCCTTTTGCTCCGGGCCAAGTTCCCAGGCTGGTTCCTGAGTGGAGCCCCATCGCCAGGGGGAACCCTGAGGGAAGAGGGGGCGATCAGAGAGCTGCCACAAATGTGAACCTTCTGTGCACTGATGCCGATGCAGCAGGCGTGTAGGCTGACTTATGATCGGATAAGAGCGCCCCTCGCTTGGCTTATGTTGGTTCTGATTGTGCTAACCCACGACAGATTGACAAAATGTACATTCTAGATAAGAATTTTTTTTTTTCTTGTGTGTGTATGTCTCCGTGTGCGCGCGTGTGTCTTCATGTATACAGCTTAGCGAGTTTATGCGTTGAATCACTTGGTGTACTTGCCGGCGCTGACCCCTTGCATCGATGCGGTGAGCGTTGTCCTCTGTCCTGTGGCAATCCACAGTAGCACCACAGCAAACGAGTGCTCGCGTTCCATTTGAATGATGGAGCATTATTGTCATGTAAAGCACCTGCCATCTTTTTGGAGGTTTTTTTAAAAAGCTCTTTCCAGGCCATCCATGGAGCGCTCGGCTAGAGTGACATTTTACCCATAAAAAGAGTTCAGTCACCTCCGAGATGTCCGCCTGTGAGTCAGAGAGCGTGGGCTGCAGACACAGCCAGAGTTACAAAGAACAGTAGGAAAGCCCAGCGTGGATGCAGAAGGAAGTTGGACTAATGTGTTCACATTAACGCAATTAGGATACAATTTGAAATAACCCGTGATTAGACGTGGGTTTTTCGAAGCATGCTTTCGGTGTTTGTATGCCTCAGTAGACTTTGTGTGTGGGTGATGTTCTTTCCGCTCCGCTGCCGAAATAAGTGGAATAATGAAATGTCACTTTTGAACGAGGTGACCTGAGTCATATCAGTCCCAGGCCTTATTCCCCACTCTGTCACGCAAACGGGGGTTAGCTAAAACATCTCCGTCCATTTCACGCACACTGCTCTGACGACGAGGGCTGAGCTGGTGTGTCACTGGGGGGGGGGGTTTGTTTTGTTTCATTTTTTCTCCCCGTGGGGGTTGTCTGAGGACGGTTTCCCTTTTTTTCAACATGGCCGCTACCTTCCTGTCCGTCCGATGTCGGTCGGGCCAATCACGGGCAGAGTACACGCCAAAACAGAATCCTTCCAACCCATCAAACCCACTATTTGCACCTTTTCGCCTTCATACCGCCTCCTCCTTTATCATCTCCTCGTCTTCCTCCCCCTCTTTTCTCTCCATCCCCCTAATTTGCTCCTTTTCAAGCTTGGCTTCTCCGTCTACCTCCCTTTCTCCCCCGTTCTCTCCCCCTTGTTTTCTGGCGCGCACGCCGCACACATGCACGCACTCACACTCACACAATGGCAAGACTAACAGACTTTTGAGGTGCTTTGGGGCAATGTGTCCTTGAGGATTGCATCATAAAAGTCAGATCCGGCTGATGGAAAAAGAAAAAAACTCAAGAAACTGAGAGTTTGTTAAAACAAAAAAAAAGGTAATTTGGCCGCAGTTCATAACTCTCTTCTATTTAATTATCCTTCTTGTCATTTTCCCTGTGGAGCTTAATATGGCTTTTTGATCCTTGCTGGAAGACAGCTCCAATACCTGGCCTCTGTTTCCCCGCTGCATCAGTTCCGTCATCAGTTATGTTTGGCCCCTAATGTTCAGCCTGGGGCCCCCCACATCCAGCCACTGAATTTCTCTGTTGTGACCCTACATGAGGAAGGTGGCGACTGGGCTGTCACCCGTTTTTTTTCCCGCTGCAAGGTTGTATTTCGAAATGAATCACAGACACATCTCTAAGGCCTTTCTTTGCGTTCTCCGGTTCTCCGAGTCGTTAATGGCGTCGACGCGAAGACTGGTTTCCTTTCTACTTTCTACAACCTTCCGGGCTTTTCTTTGCGAGGAACGGAGAGTGAAGCTTCCTGGAGCGATGGGGATTCTGTTGTATGAGGATCGCCTACAGGATTGCTCTCCTTTGTGATCATACGTTTAACTCACTATTGATTCAACGCTTGTATCATAGACAACGCCATGAAAGATGACATGTCTTCTGATTGGCTGCGGTTGCAAGTCCTGAACAATCGTTCCGATGGAACGAACATTTACTTTAAACGTACATTGATGCGGGGTCGTTTCTGATGTAATTCTGCAATATTCATTCGTCTCCGCATTATTGCTGATTAGATCGCTGGTTCTGAGACAATGTTATCGGAAATGAAATTACTTCAATGAACCCATGGTATTAACGGACATTACGGTGCACCGGTAAACGAGAACACGATATGTAGGCCTAGTTGTGATATAATTTCTTCAAGACCACACACACACACACACACACACACACACACACACACACACACACACACACACACACACACACACACACACACACACACACACACACACACACACACACACACACACACGCACACAGACAGCCATTGAGGCTACTTTTTACTGGTGGATTCTCTGCAGCTTCAAATGCCAGGTGACATTAAATTCCGATTTTGAGGGTTGGTCCTCTGTCGTCTGACAGATAAAATGTTGCTTTTTAATGACATGGCTCTTTAGTTTCACAGTCTGGAGCTTTCTATTTTTCCTACCGTCATATCCCGGCGGTGGCCCTTGCATGTCAGAGGGCCTGTCATGGAAGAAAAAGAAGCAGGGGCTTTCATTATTTACAGCTGTTGTCATTGGGGTTGGTCGGTTGCTGTGCGTTTGTTTCGCTTCGCCGGCTGAACTTTCATGTAATATTCAGGATATGCAGATTCCAGGATTTTCTTATTGGGTTGGAACAGGGGGGGAGGGACCAAGAATCAGTCGGGAGGGCGGGCGGGGGGGGGCCATGTGAAATAAATTCACACATATATGGATATTAAATTCTAATAGAGCAAATAGCTGCAGCTTTTTTTCTCCCACCACACCCCAGAATAAATTGTTTTGTTCCAATGCACCATTCTACAATTTAAACTCCCAATGTCTTCGTTAATTAAATGGAAATCAAGGACTGATTGACAGTGCTCAGAACCAATGCCATTGGGCATTGTCCGATTTACAGTACTCTAGCACAATGCTGTTGGGGGGAGCACCAGGGGAGGCCAATCATATTTTGGGGGCGGGCAAGGGGGGGGGGGGGGGGTGCCTCCCGTCGCCCCACCTTTAGACCGGCCCTTGGTTATAGGATGGGATGGGTTTGGAGTTGTAAAATGTGGATGTAGCTAACATTCCCTAGCCCCTTTCACTCCAAAAAAAATCTTGCAGTTTGAAGTCTAGAATAGCACACTAATGAAGGATGAATAAAACATGAACCTAACTCATGAAACATAATTTTTTAATTCAGTACATGCTTGCTGTGTGGAATTAGCGAACAGTTTTTTTGCATTTTGTTCGTTGATGACATGACAAGCTGAAATACGCTGCTTGACTTAATACTCTTTCAATAATTCATGTTCACTTTTTGGATAGACCAAGCCTCTCGCATCCACCGTTTGTAAAAAAAAAACCCCGAAAATATGCGGAAACGTAGCCTGGTCATGTAATCCTATGGCCACTCCATCCAGGGTTAGACATCCTGGCATTCATAAAATGCTGGAAGGTTAATTAGATGCCCCCTTAAATATGAGTCTTAACGAGCGATCGTTAACTCTGGGGCAGCCAATCAAACGCCCCTTCTCAAACGTACACACACACACAAGTGAATGTGTCGTGAATTCATAAGCATTACAAGTGTTAATAAACTACTGTTTTAAATCTTAGAAGGGTGGATCTGCATATTAATTAGGCGAGGGGTAATACAGAATGCTAAAACATGAACTGACACTCATTCTAATGTACAACGCGGTGCAGGAGAGGGTTGTGGGATAGACTAAGAAACTCGAGTCAAGTCCATTTTATTTGTGGAGCCCTTAATCAAAGTGACGGTGTAAAAGGGCTTCCCAGGCCCACAACTATGACCACCCTCTAACAATGGCCACCAAACAGCAAGGAAAAGGTATGAAAGTATTACATGTAATTCCGCGTCTAGGGTTCTCTCAAACAAACAACAACAAAAGGCGCAGTTTGATGACATCGTGAAGTACCTTGGATTCATGGGAGTAGTCTTCCCCAATATTCAGGGTAAAAATCAATCTGAAGTTATTCAGGCAGAAATCATGTTCACGGGTGAGTTAACGTATCAAAGTTTTATTCACGGGACGTTTATTCAGGTGGTGTAATTTTATTCTCATGGAATTGCCGCAAGAAACAGCGGTAACCTTCTAACTTAAAATGAGATGAGTCAACTAGCCAAACAGCTGTGGATAATTTGATGTGGGGAAGCCCAGCGCTCTTATTGAATGTCAAACCAATCATACTAAAACTAAGTTTACGGGCGTGTTGAACTTTCTATTGTTACCGAACACATTGCAGTGTTTCCTTTATGATTCGATTCTTCTTGTGGTGGTGGCGTACGGGTGGGTTGAAAGTTGAAAGTGTTAGAAAGATATTGGATATTCAACACATATTTACCCTCTGAATCACAGCGATGTGGGGGGGAACTAGAGCCCCCATCCCTGGTATGGGTCCTGTGTATCTAGCGGTGTATTCCTGCCTATAGGGGACAGCCAGGCAGCAGCACTCCTCTATAGAGACATCGATTGGTCAATATTTCTACACAGTAGATGAAATTCTAAGTAAAATGTAATTAAATCTGAGATGTCACACGTTGCAATATGTTCCCAACGGATTCAAATCACTGTTTAAAAGTGTTTCCCACTATACAACAGAAGAACATTGCATATCGCTACACTTCTGAACAGTTTAATCGTTTGATGCAAATAGCCTCTTTATATCATAGATTGAACTGACTTTCCATCTGTGTCCATTGTCGGAAATTTCATGCACTTTTATCACACCAAAAAAAAACACCAACAAAATGAGTACACTAGTACTTGTTCCGATTTTTCTGTGTTTTCTGTGTGCTGTGAGATTTTTGCTATTTTCAATTGGAAAGAAATAGAAATATGACCTGCCTAAGTAAAGTCTACGTTTGGGAAGCACTGCACTAGTGGTGTGGTGGCAGATATGAGCCACAAGTCAAAGTAGCACATCATAGTAAACGAGGTCTCCACTGGAATACTGTTTTTGTGTGTACATGGCTGGAAACAATTGGGACAATGTAAGTACACCACTCAACAAAATATATATAACATAGATCTAGTTGTTTTTAGATATTGTTATGCGCCGATGTTACATATTATACCTTTAACATCAAGGAAGAAACCTTGAGAATCAACGCAAGGAATCGCCTTCCAGGGAGACGGTTTAGGGGTGCAGTGAGGGCAGTAAGCCCCTGGTGAGGTCCCCGGGTTACAATCCCCAATGACTCCCAATTTATGCGTTCTCATCCCTGAGCATCGCACCTAAGCACCCCCTCCCACACGCTCATTAACTCCTCATATTTCTATATCTGTATATCCACTGTTGAGCCCCACTTTGGATCGAAGGAACGTCCCCTGGGTGACTGAGCCGCGATAGTAACCCGACAGACCCACAGAGACACAGGGAGCCCCCCGCGAGCGACTCCCCCGCCATCGCTCTGGTGGTCAGCGGTGCGTGGCCCAGACGGAGGACTGATAAATCCATGACCTTTCCCTCCTCGCCTCTCTGCGGGCCCTTCCCGGGCTCGTAAAGCCGCGGCGGTGAAGCGCTGGTGCGGGGGGGGGGGGGGGGGGGGGTTCAGAGGGCGCGGTGGTGCGTTGGGTCTCCGCCCTCACCGGAGCGATCAACCGGTTAACAGCCGGGCTGGGCCCGGGAATAAGGCAGAGGAGGAGGAGGGGGACGAGGGGTTAACAGGTAACGGAGGAAGAAAAAGGCGAATGCAGATTAGAGACAGAGAGGAATGAGACTTACACACACGCACGCACGCACGTACTCACGCACGCAAGTAGGACGCACGCACACACACACACACACACACACACACACACACACACACACACACACACACACACACACCTACGTATATACATACTGTACATACATACACACAAACACACGTATATATACATATTGTACATGCACACACACACACACACATACGTATATATACATATATATACACGCTGGGTTGTTAGCCGTTGCCCTACTAATTGGAAGTGTTGTGGTGGTTGCAGGTTATGGCCTGGACTGTTTATTTTTACACAGGTGTGGGAGGATGAGTAATACAACAGGGAATCAGAACAGGCTGAAAGGCGAGGAAGGAAGCACCCGGTCAAATGAAAGGCCGTTGTTAAAGCGAGGGCTTGTGTTTGAACAGTGGGGGGGGGGGAAGAAAAAAATACTTTAAAGTCGTCCCAATCACCCACTCCTTTAGTGCTCAGGCTTCATGCGTTTCCAAAATTGAAGCGGGTTACCTTCTGTTGCATTGCATTGCGTGTGTGTATGCGTGCGTGCGAGTGCATAAACACGTCTTTGGCAGGCGCAAAACGACTTTGAAAACCCACTGGCCACAGGCGTTGGAAAACTTTTGATGTAACGTGAAAGAAAAGATACAAGAAGAGACGAATAAAAGGAGGGTATTTCCAGTGCTGCGTCTCTACCTCTAAAGGGCATAACCATCAGTTCCCCACCCATAGAGGATTCACACAAATTAGGCTGTGCCCCCTGCTGCGAAGAACAAGCAGATAGCTAAGTGTACTTCGGTCGTTCTCTGAAACGGAAGGTTCTTCATTCATTTATTTTTATTTTTTTAACCATCTGTAGAAGAAAAAAACTCAAGCAGTGCACCTTTTAATGAAGTTCTTTGAGCAACTGAAAAACACAGTGCCTTTTTCAATTCGGATAATTCCGTTTCTTTGTATGGACGAGATTAAAGAAAACAAATTGGGTTTGAGGAGAAACCCCAGCTTTAACCCTGCCCCTCCCTATTTTACCGACTGTGTTGTTGTGGATAACAGGGATATGTCCAAGAAACTCACCCAATCACACCGTCCACGTTCCAAGCATCACACAGGCCCATCTCTCCGATGCAGAGATGGTATGACCCCCCTACAGAGCAACGCTGAGCCCTGTCTCAGGGAGCTGGCCCAGATAAGCTTTTAGGAATACGCTAATGATCCAATTAAACCCATCCTGCACGTCTATCCGTCCTCCCTTTGTCCAATTACCCTGACTCTTTCCTGTAGAACACTAGAGCTGGAATTCAAGTCCAGTCAAAGGTAAAAAAAAATATACAAAAAAACAAGAATCAGCTCTTAATCCCCCTCGCCGTACCACACACACTTAAAATGAGGCTGATCGATTGGATTGAATCCTCTGCCTATCTTGGAGTTTGTATTGTGTGAGCCGGACCCAGTCAACTGGTGTACACAACATCACATAATATACACTGAATCACAAGTGAATTCATCGACCTGCAGAGACTAGAAAAGGGTGTATTCTGCACATAGAAAAATGTGGAAAATACAGATAACAACAAATCATGTAGACGTCGTATTTGGTTGCGTATGAGTACAGCATGGAGAGAGCGAGAGAGAGAGCGAGAGAGAGAGAGAGAGAGAGAGAGAGAGAAGAGAGAGAGAGAGAGAGAGAGAGAGAGAGAGAGAGAGAGAGAGAGAGAGAGAGAGAGAGAGGGCGAGAGAGAGAGAGAGGCGAGAGAGAGCAAGAGAGAGCAAGAGGGCGAGAGAGAGAGAGGGAGAGGGAGAGAGAGGAGAGAGAGGAGAGAGAGAGAGAGAGAGAGAGAGAGGAGAGAGAGAGAGAGAGAGGGAGAGAGAGAGAGAGAGAGAGAGAGAGAGAGAGAGAGAGAGAGGGCGAGAGAGAGAGAGAGAGAGAGAGAGAGCAAGAGAGAGAGAGAGGAAGAGAGAGAGAGAGAGAGAGAGAGAGAGAGGAGAGAGAGAGAGAGAGAGAGAGAGAGAGAGAGAGAGAGAGAGAGAGAGAGAGTTTTGTAGAAATAGGAGTATATCTCATTCAAAGAATGGTTGTAAATAAGGCTGCAGGTATTGAGAGCACCATCAGGGAGGCTGGTGCCGGAGAATGGTTCGATGTTCCTCGCTACCAACATTCCTGATGGGGGTTGGAACTGGGTGATGAATGGGTGCAGGCGGAGGAGCAACTGAAATATACATTCTCATCTGTGCTCCTCATCAGCCGTTGCTGTCCTCTGTGTGCTCTCTGTGTGTGTGTGTGTGTGTGTGTGTGTGCGTTTCAGCGTGTTTGCGTGTTTGTGTGTGCGTGTGTCTGTGTGTGTGTGTGTGTATCTCACATACGGAAATCTGAAGGTGTTCTAATTTGTCAGGATCGTTTTGTGTTTGTTTGCGTGCGTGTGTGTGCAACAATGCATGGCAGATTTAGTGTGTGGGTGTGTCAGCATGTGACAATGCATGTCCGGGTTTGTGTGTGTGTGCTTGTGTTTGAGTCCAGGACAATGCACTGCTGCCTGTGTGTGTTTTTGTGTGCATGTGCATGCGCGTGTGTGTGCTACAATGCATGGCAGAGTTTAGTGTGTGGGTGTGTCAGCATGTGACAATGCATGTCCGGGTGTGTGTGCGTGTGTGTGACTGTGTGTCTGTGCGCATGTGTCTGTGCTTTTGTGCGTGTTCGTGTAGGTCACTGGCAGTACACAACCTCAGCCCGGTAACAGGGTCTCTCTAACTAATGGGATTAATGCTTCAGAAGCCGCTGAGTTATGATGAGCCTTATGTTTAAAACATGGGGACTCTGTGGGTGCCAAGCAACGCTCTCTCTCTCCCCGCCCCCCCCCCCAGATACACAGCAGACCTTTCAGTCCCTCCAGGAGACGCTTTGAAATGTTGATCAAAAACAGAAAACACACTGATACCACCGCCTAAACGAGGCAAGCCCCTCAATCTCTCATCTCGCAAAGAAAGATTGAGAAAGATTTGTAAAGTAATGCGAATCGTTTAATGTAATCATTTCGAAGCCTATACATATATATTTATGCACATTGATGTTTGTCGTTGATTGAGTTAGAGGTTTGAATCAATTAGAGATGTAAATTATTCCACCCTGAGGTTAAATGAAGGACAAAAGCACTCGTCATTTTAATTCAATTTCCCGTATTTCCATGTCAAGAAATAAGCCCGCAATTTTTTTTATGTTTGCTCTTTCAGTGTACCCCATGACGTCTTTCCGTTAGACATGTAACACCGAGCCAGCAGTGGAAGAACAGGTGTTGTGTTGAACATCCTGTCCCTGATGTCCTTCTGTTGAGATGAGGAGGTGTGTGTGGGGGGCGGGGATGGGGAGGAAGGTATTGTGCAGTCCTTCTGACACACGTACACACGCACACACGCGCATAGGAATGCATAGAATCAAATCAAATCATCCCCCAAAGACGGTTTTCTGTCACCGCTGAAGGAAATTGCATATTCATGGAACAGATCAAATTGTTAAGGCTTAAGGGAAGCCGATTAATAATGCAAAGGACGGCGGCACTTAACTCGTCCCCTTGTTTCCTCTCATCGTGTCGCTCCCTTTTTTGAACGGCTTTGGATGATAATTATTTAAATTAAAATCCAAGGACTTTTCATAATTTTTATTGCAAATCGCGCCGATTAGTAATAAGGCGGGCTACTGAGTCAAGTCAAGTCGATTTGATTTGTAGCACTTAATCCCAGCTACAGTCTCAGGGGTATCACCAGCACACATTATATCACCACCTTAAGGCTAATCTGTCTCTCAAAGGCCCTGGCAGAGAAACCCGGGGGGTAAGGAACCTTGAGGAGGCACACAGAGGAAGTGAATCCATCCCTTCCCCCGGGAATGATGAAGAGTGCAATAGGTTATGATGAAGAGTGCAATAGGTTATGATGAAGAGTGCAATAGGTTATGATGAAGAGTGCAATAGGTTATGAATGAGCTGACGTATAATGGCAGCATATAACAGAGGGCAGGCGTAAAGTAAAGTGAAGTTACTAGAAAATGATACACTAGTAATTGGTAAGTAATGTTTAAAACAAATCAATCAAGACTGTAGGCTACTCTTTTTATCCAACACATGCAAAAAAGTGTTGGGTTCGATTTTTTTTTACTTATCCCAAACGATTACGAAAGACCTCACCCATTTAAGACCAGTGTGCCCAGTTTCCAACGCTACACAGTCCTCAAAACATCAGAATATCACCACAACAAATCCATTAGCCCCCTTCTTGTTCAGCTGAGGTTGTCAGCAAATTGTAATAATTACAGAAGAACAAGTGCAACAGGCAAGATATTCTGCAACGCTGAGAAACACTTATATCATTAGAGAACATGAGGTAGAACATGAATTTCTTTTTAATGGAGTTCGAGAGCTAGCTGCGCTGCAGGGCTAGACTCCACAGAGAATACGGCTAAGTTGAAGTGAATAAATCTATGAATACACGGTTTTATCTCGCTCTTCCTTGTGTCTGTGCCTGTGTGTGTGTGTGTGTGTGTGTGTGTGTGTGTGTGTGTGTGTGTGTGTGTGTGTGTGTGTGTGTGTGTGTGTGTGTGTGTGTGTGTGTGTGTGTGTGTGTGTGTGTGCCTGTGCCTGTGCCTGTGCCTGTGCGTGTCTGTGCCTGTGCCTGTGCCTGTGCCTGTGCGTGTGCGTGTGCGTGTGCCTGTGCGTGTGTGTGTGTGTGTCTGAAGATCAATCTCAACAACAATAGAGGAGGCTTTCCCTTCAAACCCAACCTCAGTTCCACATTCACCTATTTTAATCATCAATAGGGATCCGATCCGACCTGCCAGTGAGCGAGTCGATGTTGAAACGTCATGTGGGCATTCCAACGATGCTCGCATTCAGACGTCTGAACCCTATTTGAAACGAGAGCCTTGGAGAAAATGGTTCTTCTTTGAGGGCTAAAGGAGTAATCAAACGTCATGCAGCTCTGTGAATGGCCCTGAACTGTGCGTGTCTCTAGGCCACTGTCCCTTTAGAAAGGATGACACACAAGAGACGATCCTAAGGTCCACTGTGGCATTTGTGAAACCAATGGCCGTCATATGGCATTGATGTCTGTAGTCCCTTTGATTGAATGTCACTCTTTGTTGTTTTTTTGCTTTGTGGATTTAGGAGTTATGAGTGGGTTTGTGTATGTTTGTTGTTGCGTGTGTGTGTGTGTGTGTGTGTGTGTGTGTGTGTGTGTGTGCGTGTGCGTGTGCGTGTGTGTGTGTGTGTGATAGAGCATTCTCTTTGTGTTTCTTTGTGCAGACCTCTAAGAGTATTTCATGAACCTTTGCTGTTCTTCTGTGATTCGGTTCTTTGTTCCTTGTGTGTTGAGGGGTCAGGGTGTGCACTTGGGTGGCCAGGGTGGGGGAGCAGGTAGATGTATGTGCGTGAATGTGTGTGTGTGTGTGTGTCTGCGTGTTGGGACAGGTGGTTGTAGCAGTTGCACCCTGAATCACAAGAGGATCCAAGGCGCGACCTCATTAATTCCAAAACTCTTTAATTAATTCCAATCTCTCGTCAATCTAAACTGAACGTAGCGTGCCCCACCTGCAGAGGTCCTGTTGACAATGCCCAACGACGTCTTGTTCGACCTGTCCCGCCGGTGCAGAAAGAGAGCGTACACATTTTCCAACATGCGATTTGAAGAGAGATTGGGAGTGCTTGTGTAATCAAGGCCTTTAACAATATACAGCATTGTTCCAGTGTAATGACAGCGAAATGCTGTTGTTTTAAGTACGTGATGCTTGTCACAGCTGCTGAGGCATACAGGCCGAGTTGCACAACAGCGAACCACACCGGTGCTGGTGTTTGTGCAACACATGCACCAGCACCTGATTTTCTTCCGTTCACCGTGTGTGCTCTGGCTGGCTCCAAAGTCTGCCGCGTTGTCGGAGCCCCCAGGCACTATTACACGATGCACCCACAATGCAGCAGTACAAATTACATTTCAGTTCATCAGAGGCTGGTCACTTCTGCTCTCCTGCTCTTTTATTGTTCTGTACGCCTACCTCTCTTTGTCATTTTCTTGATTTCCCCCTCCGTCTCCCCACCGTCCCTTTCTTTTCTTTCATCCCCTTTATTTTCTGGTCCTGTTCATTTTTCCTTTTTCTCTTACACCCCCTCCTCCTCCCCTTCTTTCTACTCTCCTCTCATCTGCTTCCATTTTGTCATTAACCACTCCTCTTCTCCTCCCACCCTTCCTCCCCTCATATGAGGGTCACCACACATTAACTTACATTAGTTTTCCCCTCTGGCGGGATCGCCTGCGGGGTCGCAACCAGCTCCCCCCCCCCCCCCCCCGTGTCAACAAAGCCCATGAGTCTAGCGTTTAGCTAACGGCTAAGGTTAGCATGCAAAGACTAAACGTGCGTTTTCGGGTTGGCTTTGGATTGCAGATGCGAAGAGGGAGTTGAATGGTATGAAATATGCATCGCATCACGCCGGCCGCGTCTTCTCCGGTCTCCACCCGGGTCTTTCATCGTCCGTCACCTGCCAAAACATACCTCAAGCGGGCACTTTTGCATTGTAGTGTAGTCGCGGCAAATTGAAACCGACTTTAATGCTGTGATGGATGCCACCGCAGGGCTCTCTGCATAATTGAGTGCCGACTTCAACGTGATGGATTCCGGTTTTGAAAATCAGAACGCTGCCACTGATCGATTAACCAACGCAGCGGCGCACACACCGTTTGCACTTTTTCCTTTGACAAACTTTGCACTTTTAAGGACTTGCTGTGCAAATCCCAGGCGTATGGCTGCGAGTAACCAGTGTGCTGCTGTTACTGAAGGAAATATTGATGGGGCTAGTCTGGCTTGGATTTGGGACATGGGTAGGGATGGTTAGAGTGGTGTGCTCTTACGCCATCATATATTTTAGATTGGTCCCCTGGTTCTGTCAAACTCATTTCATTTATTTCCCCGCTCCCAGACTTCCTTGGGAGAATATTAAAGTTTGAAGCCCTTTTTACATTAACATCTTTACATTTAGGTCAGTTAGCAGATGCTTTTATCCAAAGCGACTTACAATACGTACATTTGTCCTGTTTTATTGAACTTATTTTTATATTTATCTGCAATTTTCATATATTTCTTCTGAAGGGCTTTTGAAACCCCGGTAGACTGTAACTGTCTTCCTCACAGACGGACGGACGAACACCAGTGGCCATTGATTAACTGCCTGTGAAAAGTTTGCTGTGATAATGTTATATTTTTCCGATGACACTAATCCCCATAATGTCACTGAGGACTCGGAGTGGGGCTCTGTCTTCGATAAGGTGAATTATAGGACCTCATTTGCTTTCACTGCAGTAAAAAAATCTTCCACGGCGCATTTTTTTGTTGTGGTGTTAATTAAGGCCGAGGTCTGGGGAGAGAGAGGGGGGGGAGGGCCTTCATTTTGTATGCTGTCCACATCGTGGTCTAAGAGGCTCAGAAGGAAAACAACATTGTTATTCCTCTCTGGTTCCCTAGAGGAATACTCTTTGTTTTGTGACGTTTTTCCTATCACAATTTACTATATTTATAGTTTTACCCTCCGATAAGCAAAGTCCAAAGTGTGTTTGCTTTAGATTGTTTGCCAGAGTGCCTTTTCACACCATTACCTGCGCTGAATACAAATTTCTGGCACAATTGTCGCAACTGTAACCGCCTCCTAAAACGTGTGTTTGTCTATGAGCTAGGCACCCAGGTGAGTGAGGCTGAAGTCCTCTTCTGCTCTCGGCCCCTGTTGCCTGCGGTGTGAGCAGGCCGCCAGGTTGTGTAACCAGGTTAACGAAAAGTCCCTTGATACACACGATGATACAATAACACAACTATTTCCCGAAATCTTTCTCACGGTTTCTTGATTTCTTTTTTTTTGGGACTCGGATTTGACATAAAAACGAGGGGAAAAAACACATGAAGGCTTCTGACTTTGAGGTTAAAAGTTAGTTTTTGGATGTGCGTGGGTGAGAGCTGTTTCCACACAGATATGATGACCAAGCGACTATCAGAGGAAAAAAACACTATTCTGTTTTCACTGGTTCCTATCGGACACACGTTTATACGGTTTCCCAAAATGCAAGGTTGTATCGTCAGAGTTTTCCGAGGCTTGAGCCAGCCACTCTGGGAAGCCCCACCCATCCCAGGAATGGGGCTTTAGGAAGTCCAGTGAGTCCCCCACAGGACAGCAGCCTGGGATGGCTCACAGGCTGGAACATATGAGGTTCTGCATCGGAGCGGAAATCAAACTGGTAGATTATTTAAAGACGCTGTAGGTACGATTTTAGAGTTATTGGCGGATCATTTGTCAGAGTTGGCCTTGCTTTTTGTTGGCTATAAGTGAGTGAAATGTGCTGTGAGGATAACTCTTTCAAGTTGACCGCCCCTGCCTCTGCATGAACCAAACTCTGCATTTCCGATCAATCAGGGCATCTTTTCCCTAATTGGTTTCTGGGAATCCGTCTTGCCTGTCAGTCACAGGTGCGTGAAAGGAAATACTTCTCAAGGACAGAGATACATATAGAGGGAGGGAGCAGAGAGGGAGGGGACATTTCTGTGCTGTTTGGTTTCAAAACCGTGCTCTCTTCTAGTCTCTTCTGCTCTCTCTTGTTCCGACATTTTCCTGCAGCAGCTTTAAGCATAATTGGATTCAGGCTGGTCAATTCTGCATATTTTCTATAGAGAACTACACCATTCTTCCATTCTAAATCAAATCCTACAAAAACACAAAAACAAACAAAATACAAACTGTTTACAAACCGACCAATGTAGCACAAAGGAAGAGGAGTTATTCATAGGTAAATTCAAAGTGAGTTCAAAGTATGGTTTCTCTGTGAGTCTTTCTAGTTAAAGGTGCAGTATGTAGTATTCGGTGGAATCTAGTGGAAGGAACTTGGAAGAAACGATTCATAATATAAGTATGTTTTAGTAAGTGTTAATCCCATTAAAAAAAGTATAAGTTAAAAAGTCCTTTAATATCGACAAAGGGGCGGGTCCTCTTGCATGGCACCCGGCCGCCATTGATGCACAGCCATCTATCTACAGCAGCCCACAATGGACAAATGGCTCCAGATTTGCGTTTTTTTTTTTTTTTAAATTAAACCAAATTTCAATGAAAGTGTAAATGCCTGTCGATGCCATTCATTCTACACAGTGCACCCTTAAACCTCCCCTTCCTCCGTGTGTGTTGTGTACCCTCAGGATGCGAAGCTCCGGGAGCTGCTAGATGTGGGCACCCTGGTGGGGAAGATGGAGAACAGAATGTTGACGGTGGTGAGCGGCCCGGACATGGTCAACATCACCTACCTCAACTTCATGGCCTTCCAGGAAGAGGTCGCCAAGGTAGGACCAAAGATGGGGAGGATGGTGATGATGACGATGGTGATGATGACGATGGTGATGATGATGGTGGTGATGATGATGATGATGATGATGACGATGGTGATGGTGATGATGATGATGATGATGATGGTGGTGATGATGGTGATGATGATGATGATGATGATGATGGTGGTGATGATGATGATGATGATGATGATGATGATGGTGGTGATGATGATGATGATGATGATGATGATGATGACGATGGTGATGATGATGATGACGATGGTGATGGTGATGATGATGATGATGATGATGGTGGTGATGATGATGATGATGATGATGATGATGATGACGATAGTGATGAAGATAGTGGTGAATATGATGTTGGTGGAGGGGAAGGTGATTGTGATGACGATGATGATGGTTAAATATTAGTTGATGGTTATAATGAGTAGTAATATAATATAGAAGGCTCATTTGACCAGATTAGTATCATAGCACACATAATCCAACTTTCGTTATTCAACATAATCATAAAGGAACTGTAGACTGTAAATATAAGAAACAAGTAAACAGAAATAAGAGATTTTCCATCAGTTATGATCTAGAAAAATATCTGATCTATTTATAGCCGTTTCATTACCGGGAGATGTATAGATGGAACAAGAAGGATTTAGAAACAAGATAGAAGGATACAATGATGAATGAAGGAACATTTCATGTCCTGTCAGAATGCTGCGGAGACGTCAATCTACTTGTCATCTCTGTGGGTTCATTAGCTGGGGTCTCGGGTGGGAGGAGAGACCTCAGCTCTCACAGCAGCGCCCTGGCTGTCGGGCTCCCCTCATTGTGTGTGTGTGTGTGTGTGTGTGTGTGTGTGTGTGTGTGTGTGTGTGTGTGTGTGTGTGTGTGTTGTGTGTGTGTGTGTGTGTGTGTGTGTGTGTGTGTGTGCGCGTGTGTGTGTACGTGTGTGTGTCTGTGTTCAACTACAGGAGTGGGCAGAGGAGCTGTTCAACCTGGCGTCTAACCTCTTGGCTCAGAACATGTCGAGAGAGGCTTGTCTAGAGAAAGCGTAAGCACACACACACACACACACACACACACACACACACACACACACACACACACACACACACACACACACACACACACACACACACACACACACACACACACACACACACACACACACACACATTAATACCATCTGCAGTTTAAACAAAACACTTCCCATTGGCTTTGAGGGGTAAAATAAACTTTCAAATGATCGTCGTTACTTTTTATCGACGTTCTTCACCTTGAAGGGTAATCATTACCAGGACAGATGAAACGTCCTCAGTGGGCTGATCTATCGCATGGACCACGTAGCTAACCTTTTCCCGCTCACTGCCCCACTGCGCGATCGATGATAGCGTGTATCCATCTCTGAAATGACCCGATTGAATAAGGTGTGCGTGTGCGCGCACACGCACACCTTATTCAATCGGGTCGTTTCACACGTGTGTCTTAAGACCTGCAATTAACAAATTGATGAGTTGCACACCCAGAAGTCGATTAGGTCATGGTAAAAACAGCAACATATGCGCAGTGCTGTTATGGATGTGTCACCGTGGGGGTGCAGGTTTTGCAGGATGTAGATTTACTCCATTCCATCTGTGGTATGAGGATTGTGAAACGGGGCAAGTGAAGATTTTGTTTTGCGGGCTGCCAGGGTGAATAGCCGGTCTGCTGGCAGTAACCTTAGCGTGGAAATACATGGTACGTAGCCTCACTGACTGACACAAAGAGTCACCAATGCAGCCCCCAACGCTGGGGGAGGGCTGCATACATACCTCCGATACGAGCACCCTTTTACCCAGACCACATCACTCTCAAGAGTCTAATCATTTATTTTAGAGCTTCAACAAAGTATGTTCCACTAAACCCACAAAGGTATGCATATAATATGTGACCGGCAGGGTATCAGGACCAAATCTAACTATGACACATTACAACTTTCATTTCCGGGTACTCCTGGCTGGGGCCCTTGGTTGAGTCAGACCGTTGTACAACAACAGGATCCCCAGATAAGATGTACGTGATCGATCTTGTTGTGCTGATGGTTTGATTGTATTTGCATTATGAAGCGTTGTGTTTAGGGAGGTGTATGGGGGAGGGTGCTCTGATACTTATTTTGACCCAGGTCGGGCCAGATGAAATTAAGTGTGAGAAGAACTGTGTGAAGGAGTCATGTTGTATGAATCAGATGCACCCTTCGACACATCGATACACATCGATACACACACACACCGACAAACATCCACACACACGCACGCACACACCCACACATACATACAAATACAAACAGACACACACACACACCGACGCACACATGCACATGCACACACACACACGCACACCACACGCACAAACACACACACACATGCACACACACACACACACACACACACACACACACACACACACACACACACACACATGCACACACACACACACACACACACGCACATACGCGATACATATAAACACATACACACGTACTGAATACGAAGTAAGAGATGTTTTGATTTTCAAACACTTCCTCTCCCCATATCGGGGGGTTAGAGCTTAAAGGTCAACCCTCCACACCCCCTCTCCCTCCACCGAGTGCAGACAGGGTGGGAGAACCAGGGCGTAACAGAGTCAATATATTTTCTATCAACGTGTGTGTGTGTGTCTGTTACTGTGTGTTTGTGCATGTGCGATCATGCGGGGATGATAGCCTGTATTTGTGTTAGTGTGTGGGTGTGTGTGTGTGTTTGTGTGGGTGTGTTTTAGTGTGTATGTAAGTCTATTTCTACGTGTGTGTGTGTATGCCGTGTATGCAATCCTCATTGCAGGCCTTCGCATGCCTATGCTCTCTCTCTCTCTGTCTCTCTCTGTCTCTCTCTCTCTCTCTCTCGCGCTCTCGCTCTCGCTCTCGCTCTCTCTCTCTCTGTTTCTCTCTCTCTCTCTCTCTCTCCCTCTCTCTCTCTCTCTGTTTCTCTCTCGTCTCTCTCCTCTCTCTCTCTCTCTCTCTCTCTCTCCCTCTCTCTCTCTCTCTCTTCTCTCTCTCTCCTCTCCCTCTCTCTCTCTCTCTCTCTCTCTCTCTCTCTCTCTCTCTCTCTCTCTCTCTCTCTCTCTCTCTCTCTCTCTCTCTCTCCTCTGGAACATCATTCTCTCGCTCTATCGAGTCTTCATGACAGTGGACCTGCCGGTAGAGGATCCATAAATAGCCAGAACCATTGACCCCATCACTGCCACCACCCCCACCACCATCCATCACCACCCCCACCCCTACCACCACCACCACCATCACCCCAACCTCTGCCTCCCTCACCGGCTCGACCACACCCACCACCACCTCCGCCATTACCCCCACCACCTCCTCCACCACCTACAACACTTCGAACAGAACCACAACCTCCTCCACCACCAATCAACCACCACATCCACCTCCACCTCCTTCACCACCACCACCTCCACCTCCTTCACCACCTCCTCCTCCTTCACCACCTCCTCCTCCTTCACCACCTCCACCTCCTTCACCACCTCCACCTCCTTCACCACCACCACCTCCACCTCCTTCCCCACCTCCTGCTCCTTCACCACCACCACACCACCACCTCAAATCCACCACAACCTCCGCCACCTCCCAACACCACCACTTCCATCTGCACTGTGTGTCTGTATGTGTTTGCATGAGTATGCGTGCGTCTGCATGTGTGCGCGTGTGTGTGCGTGTGTTTGTTTGTGTGTGCGTGTGTTTTTGTGTGTGTGTGTGTGTGTGTGTGCGTGTGTCTGTTTGGTCTGTGTGTGCGTCTGTGTGTGTGTGTGCGGGCGTTTCTGTGTGTGTGCGTGCGCCTGTGTGTGCGTCTGTGTGTGTGCGCGGGCGTTTCTGTGTGTGTGTGTCTGTGTGTGTGTGCGTGTGTGTGTAAGCGTGTGCCTGCACGTGTGTCTGTGTGTGTGTGTGTTGTGTGTCTGTGTGTGTGTGTGTGTGTGTGTGTGTGTGTGTGTGTGTGTGTGTGTGTGTGTGTGTGTGTGTGTGTGTGTGTGTGTGTTTGTGTGGGAGTGGAGGCGGAACGCTTGACTTATGACACAATAAAAAGAGACGCTTGGACATCGGGCCATGTGGGGGTTGGAGAGAAGCACACCGTGTGCATGTTTAGTGGGTCGCGCCCGTCGCTCACGGCGATGGCGCTTGCTGTTGTTGTTGTTGTTGTTGTTGTTGTTGCTGCCTTGTGTTTCTTCTACAGTGTATGTGGCGGTGCAAAGAGAATGGTGAACCCATTCTTTCTCATAATGATTGCAGTTTTATTATTAAAAATCAATTCCTATAACCAAATGATTTCATGCCCGACTTTCTCCACCTCGTGCCATGCCAAAGAAACATTCTTTCTCAGCGTTTAATAAATATTTCCTCACTTCTTAAGGCTGTTCGCCATTGAGTTGTGTTGAAAACAATAAAGGTACACTCTATGATGTATCAGTAATGCAGTTAGGCCACTGCTTGAATATTTCATTATCCACTACCACCAAATCCAGGCCAGGCTTTGAACTTAATTGGTTTAACTGTGCAGAGAAAAAAAGTATTGAATATAGAATATTCCAATTTCAAAATCTGATGACTTTGTTTCTGAAAGACTGCCAGAAGGTGGGCCAAATAGACGAAGAAGAGGGGGGAGAAGGAGCAGTAAATGGAGACGGATAGAGACAGAGAGAGACAGGGAGAGAGATTTACTGACCACTAGGCCAACTGACATCTTTCCCTCCCAACCTCCCTCCTTCCCTCTCTCCCTTTCTCCCATCCTTCTTTCCTCCCTCCTTCCTTGTCTCCCTCCCTCCCTCCTTCCCTCTCTCCCTTTCTCCCATCCTTTCTCCCATCCTTCCTTCCTCTCTCCCTCCCTCCTTCCCGCCCTCCCACCTTCCCTCTCTCCCTTCCTCCCATCCTTTCAACCTCCCTCTCTCTCTCTCGTTCTTTCTCCCTCCCTCCTCCTCTCCCCTCTTCCCTCCCTCGCTCCCTTTTCTTCCGTGCTTTAATTTAATTCTCTGTCGGCGATCGACAAAAGCC
>OLKM01000791.1:143225-148225 GCA_900291075.1 Melanogrammus aeglefinus
TGATACATTGGTTTGCCCATAGTTAGGTTGATGATTAACCGAACCGATTGTAGCAGTAAAGAGTGTAGTGTATCCATCAAAGTCTAGCGGTAATCAGTGCAGCATAAGGAATATTGCGGTAAAGAGTGTTAACGTTCGGAGTGGCTACAGTGTTAAGCAGAGACGCGGGAACATTTGCAGTTGTAATTGGTATGGGTTATGACAGTCGCTAGAAATAACACATTTTTCTGAAGCGGGTAAGACTAAACGTTTGAGCGTTTTAAGGGCTCTAAACGGTAGGCCTATGTAGCAGTTAGCGTTGTAGAATTTAAAGGCCTCTTGCGGTATTTGGGGTTAAGCGTTGTAGCAGTTTATAGGCTCTAGCAATATGTAGCGGTTAGTGTTGAGGCGGGAAAAGGGCTCGCTAGCGCTTTAAAGGGCTAAACGCTGTAGTGGGAAAACATATCTTTAAGGTTTTGTAGCGCTAAGCGCTGTAGCGGGAATCCGTCTCTCGAGCGTTTTGTAGCGCTAAGCGCTGTAGCCGCTAAGGGGCTCTAGCCTAGCGGTGTGTCGCGGTAAGAGGTCTTGCCTGTCAACTGGGAGCTTCAATGTCACTGTCAGGAGCCAACGTTAATTAGACCAGCTGCTGTACGGAGGGCAGCATCGCATTAATTATCATGGACGCCACAGGGACCCTCTTCGCCCTGCCAGCTAGTGCTACATGGCATACGTAGCTTAGCATAGTCTGTGTGTGTGTGTGTGTGTGTGTGTGTGTGTGTGTGTGTGTGTGTGTGTGTGTGTGTGTGTGTGTGTGTGTGTGTGTGTGTGTGTGTGTGTGTGTGTGTGTGTGTGTGTGTGATTAGTCTTTGGGCATTTCGGGCTACAGGTTGGGCACTGGGTGGGGGGGGGAGGGTTGAGCAATTGTTTCTTTGAGCACGTACAAGAAAAATAGATGAATCATTTGCTGCACAAGGTTGTTATCGGTTGTGCATCTGCAGATGTTTTCCGCATGCCTGCAGGTGTGTGTGTGTGTGTGTGTGTGTGTGTGTGTGTGTGTGTGTGTGTGTGTGTGTGTGTGTGTGTGTGTGTGTGTGTGTGTGTGTGTGTGTGTGTGTGTGTGTGTGTGTGTGTGTGCGTGTATCTAAATGCATTTGTGTGTTTGCCCATACTTGCCAAATGGGCTCTCAAAACTGAAAACATTTTCTGAAACCACCACAGGAGGTTTTAATGTTTCACAGACATCAACTCCTGAATTTAGTGTGGATCACAAAATAGGAAGCAGTTGGAAAATGATTACATTTTTAATTAAAGACATATATACATAGATCAATAGATTGAGAGAGAGAGAGAGAGAGAGAGAGAGAGAGAGAGAGAGAGAGAGAGAGAGAGAGAGAGAGAGAGAGAGAGAGAGAGAGAGAGAGAGAGAGAGAGAGAGAAGACAGAAGAGACAGAGAGAGAGAGAGAGAGACAGACAGACAGACAGACAGAGAGAGAGAGAGACAGAGAGACAGAGAGACAGACAGACAGACAGACAGACAGACAGACAGACAGACAGACATACATAGATGGACTTGCAACATGCAATAGCTTTTATATCGTTGGCTCAGTTTCTCCACACCTGAAAGAGTGCTGTCTGACAGATGGCCGATCCGAACATGAAGCTGTCTCATCACGCTGCCGTATGATTGGATTTGTAACCTAATCAAACTGTTAGCCCACAGACAGCCATCCCCATCTGATCACGGCTCATGTTATGATTGGATATTATCTTCGTGTCAAATTATTACAGACAATCCACATCTGCCAGCGACATAGATACAAGGCACAGATTACAAAAAAGTGAATACAAACATAGATATACTCCTCATTCGGGAGAGGACGGTGAAAACCGCAACGTGCAGTGTGTGAAAACCTTGTAAAGACTTACAGAAAACGTTTGACCTCTGTCATTGCCAACAAAGGGCATGTAACAAAGTATTGAGATGACTTTTTGTTATTGACCAAATACTTATTTTCCACCATAATTTGCAAATAAATTCTTTAAAAATCAGACAATGTGATTTTCTAGATTGTTTTTTTTTCATTTTGTCTCTCATAGCTGAGGTATACCTATGATGAAAATTACAGGCCTCTCTCATCTTTTTAAGTGGGAGAATTTGCACAATTGGTGGCTGACTAAATAGTTTTTTGCTCCACTGTATACTCCTTATTCGGGAGAGGACAGTGAAAACCGCAACGTTCCCAGGCAAATCGGTGGGGATGGAATATGGATGGTTGGGAGAAGAGGGGATCACAACAAACTTTTTAGGTGACCAAATTTTGGAGTACGTAAGCCTGAAGAGGACAGTGGGAGACGACATGTTAGGCCTCAGTAATCAGTTGAGCAGGCAAAAGAACAAGTTTCCATAAAAGATGGGAGCGTGGCAGTGAGGGATAATTCCTTCCCTGGTTTCTAAAAGCTTCGTCCTGTATTTGTTATGCAACCTATCATCCACCGTAGCAGTGCTTGTCGCTGAAAGCCTCTTCTTTTAGGATAAATGCGTCCTTAGTCCTCCTTGGGGCTGTGTGGGTGAGATAAAGTTAATAAGCCAAAGTTGGAAAATGTAGTCATTGCAAAAGTGGAGAATTTTAATAACATTTGGTTCCACCAATTCACTGACTTTAAATGAGTGCATCCGTGTCAATAAACCTTCTAGTTTTGCTTTCCATAAAATTGCTTTGTCTGTTTTAATGAAAAACGGTTCGGTTTGACAAGCAAGGACGTATTTCAGATTAGGAAGCCCTTTCTGAAAGATAACGTAGTTTCTCACCTTTTATCGGATACATAATCCCCGTAACCTGATAGAATGATTCTATTAAAAATCGATCAAGTTATTAAGAGCCTTGTGACTACGAACAAATTGTTAACAATTGTTCCAGTCAGATTCATGAAACATTCATATCGCTGATGCTGAAAAAACGATTTGGTATGTAAAAAGACCGGTATTAAAACTACAGTTAAGATGTGGTATCACAGATGTAACTTTCAGGTGCAACACTTTCAGGGCCTTCATTAATAAAAGATGGCGCTCATTAGATGAGGGCTATTAGGAGTAAAGTGGGATCTATTTGAAAAGTTGAATGAGTAATGAGCAGCACACATTAATTAAACCTGGAGCCAATGAGTAGGGCGATTGGTGGAGGGGGACACTTACCACATTAGAGGAAATTGATTGAGAAGATTTGATCCAATTTGATTGTACTGTATTGCATTTCATATGATACATAAGATTGCATTAGAATCAATTATATTCAATTGACCCTCAATCACATGATACATGTATGCATAGAGTGAGTGCATGTGTGTGTTCATCTGTGCATGTGTTTGTATGTTTGTTTGTGTGCGTGTGTCTGTGTGTGTTTGTGTGTGTGTGTGTGTGTGTGTGTGTGTGTGTGTGTGTGTGTGTGTGTGTGTGTGTGTGTGTGTGTGTGTGTGTGTGTGTGTGTGTGTGTGTGTGTGTGTGTGTGTGTGTGTAACCCTATGATACATCGAATACCAAAACAATATCAGCAACAACCATAGATATTATGTCCGTTAATAACCCCTGTTCTACAGCCCCCTGAGTTTATGGCTTCAGGATGATCGCCTGTCGCTCGCGTTCCTGCTTACGGTTTGTGTTTCCCCGGCTTCCGTTCACATATCTACGTGCTTCTCCGTCCGCTTGCAGGTCAGATCTCCATGGACGGCTTTGCGCGCTATCTGTGCTGTGAGGAGAACGGCATCATCCCCCCGGAGAAGCTGGACCAGAGCGAGGACATGGCCATGCCTCTGTCCAACTACTTCATCAACTCCTCGCACAACACCTACCTCACGGGTAAAACCTCACACAACACCTACCTCACGAGTAAAACCTCACACAACACCTACCTCACGGGTAAAACCTCACACAACACCTACCTCACGGGTAAAACCTCACACAACACCTACCTCACGAGTAAAACCTCACACAACACCTACCTCACGGGTAAAACCTCACACAACACCTACCTCACGGGTAAAACCTCACACAACACCTACCTCACGGGTAAAACCTCACACAACACCTACCTCACGGGTAAAACCTCACACAACACCTACCTCACGGGTATGTCCTCACACAACACATACCTCACAGGTACGTCCTGGTTCTCACCTCACACAACACGCACAACGGACAGGGCCTGGTCTTGTGTGACCCCACTTTGGAGCAGCTCAGGCACCCTTCCCATCACACTGTGGGAGTGTGTGTTGATGATGGTGGTGGATTGCTGGAGTCGGATTGGACTCTGAGGCTGGGTGAGGTCCGCCAGCTGGCGTCTAGCGCGGACGTTTGATACACACGCTAAACCAGAAACGTTCTCCTTAGAACTTATATCAAACAGTCATTGTTTAGCGTCGGTAATAATACCATCATGGCCTAGGACTAGGCAACTTGAACTTCGATTCAGGGCCAAACAAGCATTGTGTGTCATTTAACGTATAACATCGCGAAATTCCTTCTAGGTACCCCGTCGAACCTGCTCCTAGGGTTCACAGCCTAATTGCGAATCACTGATGTAACAGTGGCTTCTGTGTTCGTCATCTCCCTCAGGCTGATTCCCTATTGTCTACATCGTCTACCCCGTAGGGAGCCTTAAACAGGATGCCTATTCCCTGCCTGCTCCTTATTCACCTGTTGTTACGCTAGGATGCTTTCCATAAAATCGTCTCCTAAATTTCAGAGCAAAAGGTACTAGACTAGAGGGCAATGAATCGCAGGATCTTTCTGAATAATCGCCTCCTCTCTCTCTGGCTTTCTCTCTCACGCTCTCTCTCCCTCTATCTCTTTCTCTCTCTCTCTCTCTCTCTCTCTCTCTCTCTCCTCTCTCTCTCCCTCTTTCTCTCTCTCACTCTTTTTCTCTCCCTCTCTCTCTCTCCCTCCCTCTATCTTTTTCTCTCTCTCTCTCTCGCTCTCCCGCTTTCTCTCTCTCTCTCTCTCTCTCTCTCCCGCTTTCTCTCTCTC
>OLKM01000791.1:150725-158225 GCA_900291075.1 Melanogrammus aeglefinus
GTATGCGTATGTCTGTGCGTCTGTCTGTCTCCTTTTGTGTGCCCGTTGGTTTGCATCCATGTGTGTGTGTGTTTTTGTATGTGTGTACATGTGTTTATGCTTGTTTGTGTGTGTGTGTGTGTGCGTGTGCTGTGTGTGTGTGTACATTCGTATGTGCGTGTGTGTGTGTGTGTTGTGTTGGTGTTCGTCCGTGTGTGTGTGTGTGTATTTGTACATGTCTTTGTATGTCTGTGTGGGTGTGCGTCCATGTGTGTGTGTGTGTGTGTGTGTGTGTGTGTGTGTGTGTGTGTGTGTGTGTGTGTGTGTGTGTGTGTGTGTGTGTGTGTGTGTGTGTGTGTGTGTGTGTGTGTGTTTTCTGTCACAGCTGGCCAGCTCGCGGGGAGCTCTTCGGTGGAGATGTACAAGCAGGTCCTGCTGTCGGGCTGCCGCTGCATCGAGTTGGACTGCTGGAAAGGACGCACCACAGAAGAAGAGCCTGTCATTACCCACGGCTTCACCATGACAACGGAGATCTCCTTCAAGGTTAGAGAGAGAGGGGGAGGCAGTGAGGGAGGGATGGGGCAAACAGTAGGAGCGAGAGAGTGAAGGGACAGATTGGGAGTGAGGTAGGGGGGGAAATAAAATATAAAAACAAAACAAAATTTAAACAGAATGACAAAATGTATTTAACCAAACGACAGGAAAATAATAAGAAGGAGTTAAAAGTGTGACGGGGGAAGAGGAATAAACTGGATTTGGACTGCGAGAGGGCACATTTGGCGAAAGTCTTCTTTAGAAAGTGGCGGAAAAGCAATGAGGACATAGCGAGGGGGGTTGTGAGGCTTAGATTACAGCCTGCGACCAGGAAGAGGGGAAGGGGGAATTAAAAACAACTTTAGTGGCGCCATCGTGGAACGGCACTTAGCAGGGACACCGCCTTTAATTTCTGTTGTATTAAATGTCCCCAGCATTAGGGAGGCTAAGTATGTTATATTAACTATTAAAACGATTGGTCTGTCTGTGTGTGTGTTGGTGTGCATATGTGTGTGATGAGGGGTTTGATTGATGGAGCACATTTCGACTTAATGAGTGTAATAGGAGAAGCAGAATGGGAGTGATGGAGTTGGAAGGAGAGAGAGGGACAGATGGACAAACCGCAAGAGAGACAGATACAGAGACGGAAGGATGGATGGATAGCTTGACGGATAGAAAACAGGCAGAGAGACAGCAGGAAAGGGAATAATCAAGAGAGAGACGGTAACAGACAGCGAGAGAGGGCGAAATAGAGACAGATAGAGTGATACATTTTGAGAGAGAGAGAGAGAGAGAGAGAGAGAGAGAGAGAGAGAGAGAGAGAGAGAGAGAGAGAGAGAGAGAGAGAGAGAGAGAGAGAGAGAGAGAGAGAGAGAGAGAGAGAGAGAGAGAGAGAGAGAGAGAGAGAGAGAGCCACAGAAGCAACAGTATGAGAGAGAGAGAGAGAGAGAGAGAAAGAGATGAATAGAGCGATACCTTGAGAGACAGAAACGGATGCAGAGAACCAGATAGAGAGAAACATTGAGAGACAGAGAGAGTAATGGATAGAGAATTACAGACATAGAGACAGATAGAGAGATACATTGAGAGACAGAGAGAAAAACAGATGCAGAGAACCAGATAGAGAATGAGAGACAGATAGAGATACATTGAGACACAGAGAGACTAATGGATAGAGAATTAGAGAACAGAAAGACAGATCGAGAGATAAAGTGAGAGACAGAGGGCGTAATAGACAGGGAATTAGAGACGAAGAACATGGCCGACAGGGAGAAAGCTTGCAGTAGGACAAATAGGAAAAGTCCAGTTGTAGATGGCATTTTCATTGGCAGAGATGGAGAGAAATTGAAATGAAAGCTTTCTGTAAGCGGACACCGTTATTAATGCAAGTGTAATTGATTTAGATGATAAGCAGGGAAGAGAAGCTCTTATCGGATGTCTGGCGTTGGTGTTCTCCGCGGTCAACAGCACTCACACCAATTAATGACCCTGCCTCCGCACTCGTACTCCTAATATATTGAACCTTATCATGAACTCTGGTAAAATTTGTCCCTGCCATTCCCCTCTTAGATGGAAATGTTTTTAATGGGAGGTTTCCGTACTGGTAGACACTCTGGGATAATGGGTGCGCGCTGGGGTAATGTTTTTTTGCCGAACTTTCGTTCTCGTGTTTTGCACGATAAAGTGTTCAACAGGTCGGTTGGGCTTTTGAAAAATTCCCAGCCTCTTTACCATTTAAACCACAGGAAAATTCATTTTATGTTAGAACAGAAACTAGGTAAGCCGCCGGCTGTTCAAATCCGATGTTTTTTCAAGCAGCAAAACAAAGCTGTCGTCTGATTGGACGCCCCTTCGGGGTGCCTGGCGTCAACCGGGGGTCAAAGATGAAACCGTGTGAACTTTGAGCGCCGCGTCGTCAAGAACGATAATCCGTACAATCCGCCTTGCCCAAGGGCTAGCGTCGACGCTAAGACCTCGTGTTTTGACCGCTTAACACGGCGACGCCCTTTGACCTTTGGCAAGGCATTCCTAGAAGTATGATGTTGATAACAGCCTTCCTCTCTACCCCCCCTCCCCCCTCCGTCGTCGTCCCCAGGAGGTCATCGAGGCCATCGCAGAGTGTGCCTTCAAGACCTCCCCCTTCCCCGTCATCCTCTCCTTCGAGAACCACGTGGACTCGTAAGTGGACGTGCTTTTCCTAGCGGTTTGTGTCATCGTTTCGTATGTGTGCGTTTTTTCTTCTTCGTATGAATTGGCCGATTGTTTGTGTGTGACTGGTGGGGGGGTATTGTTAATGCTAGGATGAAAAATGATGTGATAATGTGTAATTCTGTGTGTTTGTGTGTGGGTCTGTGTGTGTCTGTGTGTGTGTGTGTTGCAGTAATTCATGATTTGAAGATGCAGCCACCTACGGGCATATAGTTTATATTAGGATGAAAAATAATGTGATTGTTATTCTGTGTGTGTCTGTATGTGTGTGTGCGTGCGTGTGTGTGTGTGTTTTCTGACTCAGTCCAAAGCAGCAAGCCAAGATGGCAGAGTACTGCCGGTCAATATTTGGAGACGCATTACTGACAGACCCTCTGGAGAAATATCCAGTGAGTACACCCACGCACAAGCACACACACACACACACACACACACACACACACACACACACACACACACACACACACACACACACACACACACACACACACACACAATCACACACAAAAGTACACACACGTACATCCATGTAGAAATCAATGCACACAAACTGCAAATAAAGAAGCACACACACACACACACACACACACACACACACACACACACACACACACACACACACACACACACACACACACACACACACACACACACACACACACACGTACATGTACACACAGCAACCAGTCACACACACACCCTCATATACAAACCTACACACAGCCAGCAGTCATTCTCACAGATGAGTGCACAAAAATATCCAGTCGCTTGAGTGCCCAACATACTACCAACAAAAAAACACCATACAGCCCAACCCAACATGCTACCAACATACTACCAACATAAAACCACCATACAACCCAACCTTACATGCTACCAACATACGGCCCAGACCAACATGCTACCAACATGCATCCTACATGCACTCAACATCCATACAAACCAACATACGAGTAAAAGAGACACTACAATATCATGATCTAAACAAGAGATACAAGATGCAAGGTCAACTTGTATCTTGTATCTTGTATCTATCTTGTATGAACTACTGTGTTCCCGTCTTCAATTCCAACTTTTCCTACCAGTCACCTGTTTGTGGAGTTTGTTGTATCACCAATGTTGTCAGCCTGCTGTGACCGATGTGTTGGTGCTGTTCAGGAAGACAAGGCCTGGAAACGTTACCACCGTCAATGTTCCACTGCTTTCCTTTACCAACACGCACACACACACACACGCACACACGCATGCACGCACACACACACACACACATAGTCACACACCTGTGGCTGCTCACATGCTTATAGTCAGGGGCCAACACTTCGTCCCTCTCATGCTTGTGGGCATCTGTTCTGTTCTGTTCTCTTCTCTACCTCTTGTCTATCAGTGAGAGGGAGAGCGATAGAGAGAGAGAGAGACAGAGCAAGGGAGAGAGAGAGAGAGTCAGAGCGCAACAGACAGAGAGAGAGAACAACAGAGAGCGAGAGAGAGAGAAAGACTTCCGAAGGGTAACTGTGGGAGATAAAAGGGGGAGGGGAGAGCTTTTACGCTGTAATCTAAACGTGACTTTTTGCTGGCAGCCCTTTATCTGGTTGCCATGGTGATCGGTCAAAAGCGTGCTTGGTCCCTCTGAGGTGAACTGTGTATGTGTATGTGTGCATGCGTGTGTGTGTGTGTGTGTGATTGTGTGTGAATGCGTTCCTTACACTTTTCCCCTGATGGAAGCAGGTGACTAAAGAACTTACTAACACCTCCCAGTGGGTAAAGTGCAGCGTTATCGCCAAACACACGCAGGGAGCGTCCGCAGGCCACCCACCGGCTGACAGAGGCAAGCTATCCCCCCCCCGGTGAACCGTGACATTGACCATCAGCCATTCAGACATGGAGGAGGGAAACAGCACAGAGAGAGAGAGAGAGAGAGAGAGATAGAGAGAGAGAGAGAGAGGAGAGAGAGAGAGAGAGGAGAGAGGGAGGGAGGAGGGAGGGAGGAGGGAGGAGGGAGGGAGAGAGAGGAGAGAGAGAGAGAGAGAGAGAGAGAGGAGAAGAGAGAGAGAGAAGAGAGAGAGAGAGAGAGAGAGAGAGAGAGAGAGAGAGAGAGAGAGAGAGAGAGAGAGAGAGAGAGAGAGAGAGAGAGAGAGAGAGAGAGAGAGAGAGAGAGATGGATTTTAAAGATAGGGAGAGGGAACGAAGGAGGGGGAGAGAGAGGGATAAATATAAGGGAATGGGAGAGGTAGAGATGGCGAGAAAATTGAAAGACTGTAAAAGAGAGAGAGAGAGAGAGAGAGAGAGAGAGAGAGAGAGAGAGAGAGAGAGAGAGAGAGAGAGAGAACTAATGTGACGTGGCGTGCAAAATGCTGAAGAGTAGGAGAGGACTCTGAACAAAATGACATTTATCTGCCAATGCCACGTCCTCCATAAGTGCACAAAAACAAGGGAGGTGAACGCAATGACAACCCCTCCCCCTCCTCCCATGGTGTCACCCCGTGGTGTTTACAGCAGCACCCGAAGGGCCATCAGCTCACCCCCCAGGGGGCCCCGGAACGATGGGCTAATTTGACCCGATAGCGAGCAGCAGGGCCTGGGGTGAGACGAGAGGGGATGAGGGAGATGCCCTGGAAAGGTTGTGTCCATGTGTCCTCTTCCTCCTCCTCCTCCTCTTCTTCGTCTTCTTTCTCTTCCTCCTCCTCCTCTTCTTCCTTTTCCTCTTTCTCCTCCTCCTCTTCCTCCCCCTCTTCTTTCTTTTCCTCTTTCTCATCCTCCTCTTTCTCCTTCTCTGCCTCCTTCTCGCCCTCGTTCTCTTCTTCCTCCTCCTCCTCCTCCTCCTCTTCCTTCTCATCCTCTTCCTCCTCTTCCTCCTCCTCTTTCTCCTTCTCCTCCTCCTCATCCACCTCTTCTTCCTTTTTCCTCTTCCTCCTCCTCTTCTTCCTCCTCATCCTCCTCTTCCTCCTCCTCCACCTCCTCCTCCTCTTCTTCCTCCTCCTCCTCTTCCTCCTCCTCCTCTTCTTCCTCCTCCTATTCCTCCTCCTCCTCCTCCTCTTCTTCCTTTTCCTCTTTCTCCTCTTCCTCCTCTTCCTCCTCCTCCACCTCTTCTTCCTTTTTCCTCTTCCTCCTCTTCCTCCTCCTCCTCCTCCTCCACCTCTTCTTCCTTTTTCCTCCTCCTCCTCCACCTCTTCTTCCTCTTCCTCCTCCTCTTCTTCCTCCTCCTCCTCTTCCTCCTACTCCTTCTCCTCTTCTTCCTTTTCCTTTTTCTCCTCCTCCTCCTCCTCCTCTTCCTCCTTCTCCTCTTCCTCCTTCTCCACCTCCTCCTCCTCCTTTTTCCTCTTACTCCTCCTCTTCTTCCTCTCCTTCTTTGGTGTTTCTACTGCCGACCCTTATGGTTGCGGGTTTGATTCCCAAGGCCTCCTGGCGCAGGATGACCCTGATCCCCACCCTCACCTCATTGGTCAGGATCTGAACAAACTGCTTTGGTTAAAACCCTCTGAATGAAACGCTTAAGCGTCTCACTTTGTATCATTTATTTGACTCCATAAGAGCAGGAAGTCAGTACTTGTCTCGTAGGAAAAAGACCTAGGTTAGAGAAGTGGAAGAATAAAAGTGTTAAAATGTAAGGTTGTCAACATGTGCGCCCCAGTGTGTGCGTGTGTGCTTGTGTGTGTCTGCCACGGCTGGCTTTCTTAATACTACATTATTGAGATCCATAAACACTGGGACCCAGAAGCAGTGCTCTGCATGAATAAATCAAAGGGAGGATGTCGGAGTGGGGTGGTGGGTGGACGCGGGGGGCTGCGCTAGAAGATTATTTTAGTGATAAAAGCGTTGATTAAACCGCGGTTGTTTAATCAGCTACAGCATTTATTTATTCCTCCCTCCCCAAAGCACTCTCAGGCAGACAGACGACGACAGTTGCCATGCGATCAGTGTGGACTCCATGGCCACGCCTGGTGACACAGGAGCTTCTGAGCTCTTTATGTTTTCCGGGCTTTGGTTTTCATCCATGGAAGGGTCACAGCGACCAGCAATGGTTCGCTGGCAGAGGTTCAGTGATTCCTTCCCCCACTAGCATCCCCCAAGAGGTGTGTGTGTGTGTCTGTGTGTGTGCGTGTGTGTGCGTGTGTGTGTGGGTGCGTGCGTGCGTGCGTACGTGTGCGTGTGTGTGTGTGTGCGCGCGTGCGAGTGTGTGTGTGCGTGTGTGTGTGTGTGTGTGTGTGGTGGTGTGTGTGGGTGCGTGCGTGCGTGCGTACGTGTGCGTGTGTGTGTGTGTGCGCGCGTGCGAGTGTGTGTGTGTGCGTGTGTGTGTGTGTGTGTGTGTGTGTAGGTGTGTGTGTGCGTGCGTGTGTGTGCGTGCGTGCGTGTGTGCGTGCGTGTGTAGGTGTGTGTGTGTGCGTGCGTGCGTGTTTGTCTATGGAGAGGGGGGATGGAGGTGCTTGCCAACACAGTGATGTCTATTTCCTGGCTCGCTTCCCTCTCAATGCTATCATGAGTATCTGACTCTGAGTAAACACTGGGAGTTGTGAAGAGCGTGAGCAGAAAGGAGTGGGAGAGAGCAAGATCATGGAACTCCACTACTCATAAAAACGTCCTCCCCCTCTCTGCTTCCTCCCTCCTTCCCTCCCTTCCTCCCTCTCTGCTCCCTCCCTCACTCCTTCCGAATCTTCCTCCCTACGTTTATCCCCCACTGAGAAGAGTTGCATTTCTTACAGGCGAGACGAATTCTCCGAACCAATCTCGGAAGAGATGCTCTGATTGGTCAGAGATAAGCCGACTGGGAGTCACACCATGACG
>OLKM01000791.1:163225-180745 GCA_900291075.1 Melanogrammus aeglefinus
CTTGTGTACTTTTCTTTCAACATGAACTATTCTACAATGAGCTGAGTGATTGGTTTGTCTCCGACAGGGTCCACTAAAGAGGAGGCAGGGGACTCCTCCCATCCGCCAGAGGGCGCTGAGCTAAGCCTGAGGCCACACGGGCGCAAGTCCATCGGTAAGCGATGCCGTCTAGAAGTAACAATATTCACCAAATTTCCCAAAACTAAAGATTTGTTATCTGTTTTGTGCCTTCATCTTTTTATGTATTTATGGTTTAAAATAAGAGCTGCTGTTAAATGGGATTATGAACATGAATGTTATGAATATCATTTCAAGGTTTCATAATTTTTTTGATCCACCTTCTCTTCAGGTGAAGTGGAGGCAGAAAGTGATGATGATGATGACGACGATGACGACTGTAAAAAAGGCTCAATGGAGGAGGTGCGTTTGGATGTGACCTATAAAGAGTCAGCAGAAATATGCTGGGCGCTATTTCTGTGAATGAACATAAAGCATAATGGGATCCAACGTGCAGATACCGCACTCTAGTGGTCATGATGAATATTGTTTTTTTTGGCCATATATTGTCCTGTAATGATGAATGTGAGATACTACGCGCAATATTGTGTAATATTATATTTTTTGATAAGAAATAGTTACATTGCTGTTACTTAAACATTGTGTATGTGTCTGTCTGTCTGTCAATCTGTCTGTCTGTCTGTCTGTCTGTCTGTCTGTCTGTCTGTCTGTCTGTGTGTGTGTGTGTGTGTGTCTGTCTGTCTGTCTGTCTGTCTGTCTGTGCTGTCTGTGTGTCTGTGTGTGTGTCTGTGTGTCTGTGTGTGCTGTTGTGTGTGTGTGTGTGTGTGTGTGTGTGTGTGTGCGTGTGTGTGTGCGTGTGTGTGTGTGTGTGTGTGTGTGCGTGTGCGTGTGCGTGTGTGTCTAGGGTACGGCGGGGAGTGAAGCATTTGCAACAGAAGAGATGTCTAACCTCGTCAGCTACATCCAGCCAGTGAAGTTCCACAGCTTCGAGGGCTCCAAAAGTACGCATTTCACTCAAATTATGTTAAAGTGACCAGGCGGTTTAAATGGAATTCAACCGCAACATTTTAAAATAGCAAAAAAAGACAAGGGTCTACTCAAAGTACTAATAATACAATTTTCATTGTTTTTTTCCCCTGAAAAAATCCCAGTTATTTGCATAATTGAGGATTTAATTATTTAGATTTTAGGTTTCAAGTTAAGGTTAGGATTCCACCTTCGGGAGTTATCTCGAACAAGTGAAATTCATTTATAAGGCTCATACTGAAAAACATCACATAATAAAACAGAACTGCTACAAACGGCTAATGGTTCAGCTTGTGACTCTGCGATTAAGAAGTGTTAAGTGTTGTTGCTGTTTGTGTCCCCAGAGGTGAACCGTAGCTACCAGATGTCCTCCTTTGTGGAGACCAAGGCCTTGGAGCAGCTCACTAAGTGTCCAGTGGAGTTTGTGGAGTATCCTTCAAATCAAATCAGCCTTATTTGTACAGCGCTCAATCACAGTTTCAATCTCAAAGGGATTCCAACCGCAAATCCAAGGGACAGGGACGTGAGCAGAATACAGAAGAGGAGAGGGACCACTCCTTTAGGAAGGGGGGGGGGGGGGGGGGGGGCGCGCTGGACTCTAATTGGAATTGGGACTTTTACAGAAGGATTTTATAGCTCAACACACCTTGGGGTGAAACCTTGATTTTATATCAATTTATTTTTTTTACAAGTGGGGGTTTCAATCCCAGCCGTGGCTTTGTGGATATTGCAACGGTTTCACTGGTTGCCTGGCCCGCATGGGATACCTTGTTTTTTTGACCAGACTACAGACAGGAATAATTATATATATTTATATATATATAAATAAAATCTTAAAGTAAAGTAAATCTTAGTAAACTACTGCCAGAAGTCCATACTGAGTTTCTCAGGGTTTCAGTTGGTTACAGGTTAAGCAGTAGTAGAGGTGGTAGCCGTAGTCGCCATTTTTGTAGTCCTTCTGCGTAATGGTAGTCCAAAAATGAGTGTACTCTGTGTTGTGGACGGCTCATCCAGAAGTGCTTGGGGAGTGTGTGGGTCCTTGACGCGCTCCCGTCCAGGTACAACAAGATGCAGCTGAGCAGGATCTACCCCAAGGGCACCCGGGTGGACTCCTCGAACTACAACCCCCAGCTCTTCTGGAATGCCGGCTGCCAGCTGGTGGCCCTCAACTTCCAGACCATTGGTAGGACGCCTTTCGTTTTGTCGTTAAAACAAATGACATGATTATTTTGTATTTGTGTTCTCTGTGCAAGATAAGATAATTATTCATTTATTGTTTAGTTCTCTAGTGAGTAAGCTAGTTATTAATTTATTTAGCTAAATATAAAAGAAAATGTAATTGTGTTAAGAAGCAAATGTTAGAATCTTGCTAACGGTACATATACTCCCATCTTTGAATGCCAATATTAACATACCTCATTAATTAAAACATTCAAATATATATTTAAACATATATATATTGTATTGACAAATGAATGACTAATGAGTTTTTGCATTTCCTGCTGTGGCCCCGCCCCCTCAGACCTGTCCATGCAGCTGAACCTGGGCATGTACGAGTACAACGGGAAGTGTGGGTACCGGTTGAAACCAGAGTTCATGAGGCGACCGGACAAACACTTTGACCCGTTCACCGTGAGCACCGTGGACGGGATCGTCGCCAACACACTGTCCGTGAAGGTGTGTGTGTGTGTGTGTGTGTGTGTGTGTGTGTGTGTGTGTGTGTGTGTGTGTGTGTGTGTGTGTGTGTGTGTGTGTGTGTCCTTCACTTGAGGCTTAACCTCAACAAAACCGAGCTCCTCCTAATCGCAGGGAAAGATTGCCCTCACATGGACTTACTGGTCACCGTTGAGAACATCACTTTATCTCCTTCTCCAACTGCCAGAAACCTCGGTGTGGTACTGGACAATCAGTTATGCTGCACCGCAAACATCACTGCGGTGGCCCGATCCTGCAGATTTGCACTTTACAACATCCGCAGAATCCGGCCCTTCCTCTCAAGGGAAGCAGCTCAGCTTCTAGTCCAATCACTTGGTCAATCTCCCGCCTCGACTACTGCAACTCACTCCTGGCTGGACTCTCCTGCTCTGTGACTAAACCTTTGCAACGCATCCAGAATGCGGCAGCGCGCCTCGTGTTCAACCTACCGAAGTTCTCCCATGTGACCCCGCTCTTCCAGGACCTCCACTGGCTCCCTGTAGTAGCTCGCATCAAATTTAAGACGATGGTACTGGCATACAAGGCAGTCGATGGAACTGCCCCTGCCTACCTCCAAGCATTGGTAAAGCCACACACCCCAGCTCGATCGCTCCGCTCAACTACCTCAGCTGGACTTCTGGTACCGCCATCGCTAAGAGCTAACAAAGGTCGTTCAGCAAAGTCAGAACTCTTCTCGGTTTTGGGACCTCAGTGGTGGAACGAGCTCCCTGCCGTCCTCAGGACCGCAGAAACACTCACCATCTTCCGAAAAAGACTCAAGACTCACCTGTTCAGAGTCCACCTCGACTCTGCATAGCCCCCCTCCCCCCTCTGGCCACCATTGTACACTGTATTGTATTGTGTTGTATTGTATTGTATTGTATTGTATTGTATTGTATTGTATTGTATTGTATTGTATTGTATTGTATTATAGTACTTAACTGTGTAGAAACTGCAGTAGCTGCTATCATTGCTGTACATAGGGAAATGGTTAGCCTAGCGATTGTTGTACTTGCACTTGGTTCTATGAACATCCTTTCTGTACCGACAGCGATATATTGTTGCACTTCTTATGAAAAATGCACTTATTGTAAGTCGCTTTGGATAAAAGCGTCTGCTAAATGCCCTAAATATAAATATAAATGTGTCTCTGTGTCTTTGTATTTGTGTGTTAGCGAGAGTGAAAGTGAGTCATTTAGAAGTGAAATACTCACAACCGATCTGCTTGAATATTTTAAGTCAAATTTGTAATTAACCTTAATTCCCATTCCCATGTCTAATAACTAGTCTACAGTATGTTTTCTAGCTTGTGTGTGTGTGGGTGTGCGCGTGTTTGCGTGCGGGGTGGTTGTGTGTGTCTTTTACCTGCCATTTTTTGCTTTTTTTGCTTGTGCATATTCCTGAGCTGACACGCAAACACACACACACACACACACACACACACACACACACACACACACACACACACACACACACACACACACACACACCAACAAAACCATCTCCTGCACTCTCCCTCCCTCATGTGTCCTCCTGTGTGTATCCCCCTCCTCCCAGATCATCTCAGGCCAGTTCCTGTCCGATAAGAAGGTGGGCACCTACGTGGAGATAGATATGTTCGGCCTGCCCGTGGACACCAAGCGGAAAGCCTTCAAGACCAAGACCTCCCAGGGCAACGCCATCAACCCGGTGTGGGATGAGGAGCCCATCGTCTTCAAGAAGGTCAGCCCCCAATCAGACTGTGGCCTGATGTCGCGTCAAGGGTTAATTAGGGTCTCACGTTCACGCAACGCAAGGGGGTTTTACGGACCCCCTTACGCCCTTTGCGGACCCTCCTTGCGTCCACCCCAAGGGCCTGACGTGTGCCTCCCGAAATGTTAACCTTCCATTGAGGCGACGCAGCAGCGAGGGGCTGTGATTGGTCCGACTTACCAAAAAAAAAACGTGGTGCGTGGTCCTTGCGTTGCGTCGACGTCGAGCCATAATCAGCCCTTCACGCTGTGCGTAGCGAAGACGGCCCTGCTGTGTGGAGCGACGCAGCCGGGGGCTGTTCACACACACCACGTGTTAAGATTCTGCATCCAGTTCCAGGTTCTCAGAAACTTGTTTAGCACTTTGTTGTTTTTAGCCTTGTGTTCGATTCAGAATGTATAAGTTTAGGTTTTAGAATTTGTGTTTGTTGCGATGATAATAATAATAATTCATTCAACTTGCATAGTTATTGTTTATTTGTATAGCTCCATTGTACTTTAATCAATAGACTAGCTTACTTGACTTTACTTTAACGTAAAATAATCTACTCTGCATGCCCCTATAAGCTTATGTCCAAATCGCTTTGTGTTTGTGTGTGTTTGTGTTTGTGTGGTTGTGTGTGTGTGTGTGTGTGTGTGTGTGTGTGTGTGTGTGTGTGTGTGTGTGTGTGTGTGTGTGTGTGTTGTGTGTGTGTGTGTGTGTGTGTGTGTGTGTGTGTGTGTGTGTGTGTGTGTGTGTGTGTGTGTGTGTGTGTGCGTGCGTGCGAGTGCGTGCATGCGTGACGTGTGTGTGGCTTTGTCTCTGAATGCCCCCTGCAAACTGCTTTCCAAGCATGTGCAATAATTTGTGTGTACGTGTGAGCTTGTGTGTGTTTATGTGTGTGGGTGTTTGTGTCCAAAAGTATAAACCCATGTTCAAATTACTTTATATTTGAGTGCATGTGTGTGCGTGTGTGTACATGTGTGTGTCTCTCTGCCTGGGCCTTTCAATTGACTTCATTTAAAAGCATATGTTGAATGACCGAAATGTGAATCAAAAGTCACTCAGTTAGATAAAGAGATAACAAAAACCGGGGATCAAATGTAATCCCAAATGTAATCCCAAATGTAATCCCAAATGTAATCTAAAATGTAACCAGTGATGTCGTGTGTCCGTCAGGTCGTGCTGCCCACCCTGGCGTCGCTGAGGATAGCGGTGTTTGAGGAAGGAGGAAAGGTCATAGGTCATCGCATCATCCCTGTGTCCGCCATCCGACCAGGTGACGGTTCACCGCTGTTCAGCTCAAAATAAGTCAAAAGAATAGAGACAGACAGACAGACAGACAGACAGACAGACAGACAGACAGACAGACAGACAGACAGACAGACAGACAGACAGACAGACAGACAGACAGACAGACAGACAGGCAGGCAGGCAGGCAGGCAGGCAGGCAGGCAGGCAGAAAGACACGCCTGTCTGTCTGCGTTTGATCGCTGGAGACGCCGTGTGCTATGCCGCTGGAGGAACACACTTCTTAAAATCCCCTTCTGAATGCATCAACCCTTTTGCGCAAATGAGCTGTCCTGCCTAGAATATCTACGTAGCAAAACAGAAAACAAGTGTTGGGTTGTGAGTGTGTTTCCAACGTGTATGCGTGGTAACAGCAGAAGCTGTTGTTTCAGTGGCTCTGTTCCATTGAATGTGGCCTGCTCTCTCTCCTCCAGGATACCGCTACATCGGCCTCAGGAACGAGAAGAACCAGTCCTTGAACATGCCCGCCTTGTTTGTCTACTTGGAAGTCAAGGACTATGTCCCAGATACATTCGCCGGTAAGCAAATCATCCATCGTGTCCATTAATATTATCCACGGAATGTCCATGTTTACATTCGGAGTGTTCCGTGGAGCCGGGAAGCATTTCTTCCATTCCTTTTTCCCCTTCCTTCTCAGATGTCATCGACGCCTTGTCCAATCCGATCCGCTATATCAACCTGATGGAGCAGAGAGCCAATCAGCTGGCTGCCCTCACCCTGGAGGAGGAAGGAGAGGAGGGGGCTGACAAAGAGGTGTGTGTGTGTGTGTGTGTGTGTGTGTGTGTGTGTGTGTGTGTGTGTGTGTGTGTGTGTGTGTGTGTGTGTGTGTGTGTGTGTGTGTGTGTGTGTGTGTGTGTGTGTGTGTGTGTGTGTGTGTGTGTTTGACAAAGCCCTTGTGCTGGAACACTTGTGTTCTAAGTGTTGTTAATGCTGAACAACTCATAAAATATATTGCACATACTCTTTGTAGCGAGCGTCTAGCTATTCATCGTTCTCCATCTCCAGCTCTTACCGGCCAAGAGAAAGAAATTCAGGCTCTCTATCGAGCAAACTGTTATTCTGCTGAAAAGTGCTGGCCAATTTTCCATGGAAACACGGAGCGGTCGTGCAAAAACAATCAAACTGAAAACAACAAGCACAACAGAGTGTGTCGCCGGTGTTTGCCGATGCAGTATTCAGGCACATTTGTGTGTCTCGGGCACACTTCTGACCAACTTTCGAAGTCTAAAATGAAACATTGATTGGCCAACGTCGTTTGGTTTGATTCGATTTAAGGAAAGGGCTTTCCTGGGGTTGCCTAGGAACTAGGGACGATAACATTTAGTGTCAGGTGGAGGATGAAAAGAGTAGTGATGTACTAAACCCGGAGAGGAACCAGGTGTGTTAGGAAAGATTGACCTACCAATGGAAGGGCCCCGGGCCCCTGAGGGGCATCTGGGCTATCCGCTCGGACGGCTAATACGATTGCCCTCGAGGAAGAGCCAATCAAAGGCAGCCTCGTCTCTTCTCCATGACAACGGCTAACAGAGAGTGAAAAGCACCGACAGTGGTAAAAGATTGTAAACGTAGCCTGGGGGGAGGGGTGGGGGCGGGGGGAGCCAAAGCACAGGGGTATAAATTGACCCCTGACTTCTGTTCATTAACGCTCACTTTGGAGACCTGAGGAACCGGTTTGTTTTGAGCTTTAAGCCAGTCAGACGTGTGCGTGTCTGAGTGTGTGTGTGTGTGGCCGTGCGATGCTGCGAGAGGGCATGGTCCGAGTGGGTTACCAGAGTTACCTCTACAAGCTTTCCCTTTTCGCCCAGGTACTGAATACGACGCTCGCGCTGTTTGAGCTGCTCTCTTTCCTCCCCCCCATCTGAGCTGTCAGCTCCTTTAGGTTGAAACACGTCTGGAGTATCTTCGTTGACTTGTTTGACACGCTTGTGTTTGTGCTGGCTGCAGGATGTGTCGCAGTCACTGCGTCGGCTTTTAACCTTTCTGCAGTCATTCACCTGACTGGAGGTTTGACGAGCGTTCACTTGAGGACACATACATCTGTGTGTGTGTGTTTGTGTCTGTATGTGTGTGTGATATGTGTGTAAGCTATGATGGTGTATTGCAGTGTCATGTGCATTATACTTTATTTTATTTTTTTTATTTAAATGTATTTTGTAAAGTCATAAACTGCTTTTGTTAATATACCCTAACCCCCTATACCCTACCCTATACCCTAGACCTAATTTTCAGTTAAACTCTTGGATTCAGACATTTTCTGCGTGCGTGTCTGTGTGTGTGTGTGTGTGTGTGTGTGTGTGTGTGTGTGTGTGTGTGTGTGTGTGTGTGTGTGTGTGTGTGTGTGTGTGTGTGTGTGTGTGTGTGTGTGTGTGTGTGTGTGTGTGTGTGTGTGTGTGTGTGTGTGTGTGTGTGTGTGTGTGTGTGTGTGTTTCTTTATGTGTGTGTGTTCAGGCGGACGCAGGGGGGGACGCCCCTTCTGAACCCAAGGTGGACCAGCGGGCGACAGTGCCCTCGGAGAACGGCCTGAGCCACACCCCCGTCAGCGCCCCCAAGCCCCCCTCAGTGGGGGGGCACCAGCCCCAGCCCACAGGTACCTGCTGGACCCAATAGTTAGTTAGTTAGTTAGTTATTAAGATAGTTGGTTGGTTCGTACTTACTTGAGTGATTTTGATTGATTTCAAACAGCAGTAAAATTAATAAATAAATACAAATTGATTATTATGAGTCTTATTAGAATTATTGTATTGTGTTTTTTAAGTTGTATTATATTATTTATATTATTAAAAATAGAATTAATGTATTATTCTTATGATTACTTTTGTTTGTATAATTCCAAAATAAATAGGATTATTCACAAGTTATGAATGTTTGTATTTTACTATCACAAGCCTCATTCTACTAGGGTTGTTGTTAATGTCCTTGTGGTTATTGTTGTTTTAATTTTGTGACGTATTTGTCTGTTCCCAAGGCTCCCTGAAACCTTTGGCGAAGTCGGAAGACATCATCCATACAGTTCTCACCGGTAATCTTTTATCCCTTCTGGAAGCATCTCCCAGAATGACCATCATTATAAAAGTGTGATGTCAAATACTCTGTCTGTCTGTCTGTCTGTCTGTCTGTCTGTCTGTCTGTCTGTCTGTCTGTCTGTCTCTCTGTCTGTCTGTCTGTCTCTCTCTCTCGCTCTCTCTCTCTCTCTCTCTCTCTCTCTCTCTCTCTCTCTCTCTCTCTCTCTCTCTCTCTCTCTCTCTCTCTCTCTCTCTCTCTCTCTCTCTCTCTCTCTCTCTCTCTCTCTCTCTCTCTCTCTCTCTCTCTCTCTCTCTCTCTCTCTCTCTCTCTCATTAAGTTAAATTCAATTCTATAAGGCTTTATTGGCGTGATATTTAAACGAAAAATATGTATTTCCAAAGTGTAGAAGTAAATATGTGCATAAATCAGTAGATAATGTGGCAAGTACAAGACAAAGAAAAATACACACAATGATTGACATATATAACTATAATAGTCTTTCATTCCTTTTCATAAGGAATATTAATTCTCTGTGACAGGCTGATACAAACTCCCCGGGCTGCTCTGTTGTATTAATATTATCACCAAGTAGGGGACTTTATATCTGGTCTCTTTGGAGGTTCGTGAGCTGTGGAACTTTGTGGAGAGTTATTTTCATCTATTTCCCACCTGCCTCACATTGGGTAAAAACTATTACAATTCCATCCAACCACTGGTCACAGTTCCTCCCTCTCTCTCGCTCCCTCTCAACACAATAAGGATAACAATGTCAGAATGTATACACACCGTGAAGCAGAGTGCTCAGAGAGCATCCAGAAAGTCATCCCTCTCTCCCCTCTCCTCCCTCCTCCCTCCAACCCTCCCCCTACTCTCCCGCCCTCCCTCCCTCTCTCCCCTCTCCTCCCTCTCACCTCTCCCCTCCCTCTCCTCCTCCCTCTCCCCCTACCTCCACCCTCCCTCCTTCTCTCCCCTCTCCTCCCTCTCACCTCGACCCTCCTTTCTCTCCTCCCTCTTCTCCTCTTCCCCTCTCCCCCTCCCCTCTACTCTACTTCTACCCTCCCTCCCTCTCTCCCCTCTCCTCCCTCCTCCTCTCCAACCCGTCCCTCTCTCTCCTCCCTCTCCCCTCCCCCTCCCCTCTCCCTCTCCACCCTCCCCTCCCTCCCACCCTCCCTCTCCTCCACCCTCTCCCCTCCCCCTACCTCTCCAACCCTCCCTCCCTTCTCCCACCCTCTCCCCTCTCCTCCCTCCTCCCTCCAACCCTCCCCCTACCTCCGCCCTCCCTCCCTCCCCCCCTCCCAGAGATGGAGGCCCACTCGGTGGAGGAGCTGAAGCAGCAGAAGGGCTTTGTGCGGGAGCAGCGGCGGCAGTACAAGGAGATGAAGGAGCTGGTCCGGAAGCACCACCGCAAGACGGGCGAGCTGATCAAGGAGCACGGGGCGCGGGCCGGAGAGCTGCAGGGCCAGCACCAGCGGCGCCGCTCCGCCCTGGTGAAGAGCCGCAAACGAGACGGTAAGAAAAGGTAGGTGTGGCCTTCCTCCTCCTCCTTGTCCTCGTCCTCCTCGTCCTCCTCCTCCATCCTCTTCCTCCCCCTCCTCCTCCTCCTCCTCCTCTTCCTCCTCCTCCTCCTCCATCCTCTTCCTCCTCCTCCTCCTCCTCTCCTCCTCCTCCTCCTCCTCCTCCTCCTCCTCACTCATCATCATCATCACTCCTCCTCTCTTCCTCCTCCATCCTCATCTTCCTCCTCCTCCTCCTCCTCCTCATCCTCCTCCTCCTCCTCCTCCCTCCTCCTCCTCTTCCTCCTCCTCCTCATCATCATCATCATCATCCTCCTCCTCCTCCTCCTCCTCCTCCTCCTCCTCCTCCTCCTCCTCCTCCTCCTCCTCCTCTAAGTCTGCTCTTAAGATAAAAAAGGGACCATTGAAGCACCGTTCCTTAGAATTAAAAGATTTCAACCAGCTTTTATCATTTATCAAAGGCTATTGGACCGCAGCCTGTCAGGGTCCGAGTCCTCAGAGTCTGAATGGCCCCACCTCCCCTGTCGTGGTGGTGGTCCTACCTCCGGCTCATCTTTCTCCTCCTCCTCCATGGTCCTGGGTTGTGCGCTTTCGGCGTGCCTTTCTTTTTTCCTCTTGTGTCCTTGGATTTCCTTGCCTCCTCTTTCGTTGTCCCTTCTTCTCTCTTCTCTCTGAAGTCTCCTTTTTTTTGTATCCCCGTACCTTGTTTTAAAAACACACACCCGGGCTTTTGAAGAGACACAAAGGATCTTCTTCTCACAGTGCTTTTTTGTTTGTGTATATGCGTGTGTGTGTGTGTGTGTGTGTGTGTGTGTGTGTGTGTGTGTGTGTGTGTGTGTGTGTGTGTGTGTGTGTGTGTGTGTGTGTGTGTGTGTGTGTGTGTGTGTGTGTGTGCAGCCGGTCGGAGGCGTCCCTGAGCTCCCTGGACCAGGAGCTGGGGGAGCTGGAGAAGGAGTGGGCCCAGCAGCTTGCCGACCTGAAGGAGCAGCAGCAGCAGCAGCTCCTCGCGCTGCGGCAGGAGCAGTACTACAGCGAGAAGTACCAGAAACGAGAGCACATCAAGCAGGTATGGAGAGACACACACACACGCGCACACACACACACACACACACACACACACACACACACACACACACACACACACACACACAGACACACACACACACACACACACACACACACACTCACACACACACATTCCAGAAACAAGAGCACATCAAACAGGCATGTAGAGATAAACTCTGATGGGCCTCACTTCATAGTCAATCTAATGTATGTCCACTAGGTGGCATACCCGATACTTGAAATAAAAAATAAAATCTGCATTCAATAGGCTGGTAATGCTGTCTCTGTGGAGGTGATACAAATGCTGATGTACTGCAAACACACACACAAACACCTACATCTACACACACACATATACACACACACACACACACACACACACACACACACACACACACACACACACACACACACACACACACACACACACACACACAGCACGCACACACACATATATAATCTCTTTTAATAAACTTTTCATTTACACATGCTACAATAGTGTGTGGGCTATTATTTTGGGCTTGCTGTTCGCTAGTGAGGAACCCTACCCGTCACATCCAAGCACACATTACACAAAAACACTGACCTGCCCTTGCATGTGGCGTACCGCCTGATTGAACCCCTGTTGACTGACTGGATGAGTGCCGAGTCGTCTAGACTAGACACTGTCAGCAGGTGAGGCAGCTAATAGTAATTGGAAAAGCTGAGCGCTCATTAATCAATAAATAGCGCTGGCAACCGCCGCCGCGTGCACCACCAACAGACGCTGCTTAGAGCGCCACAGCTCACTCCTCGTTGCTATCACACCCGGTGGAAGCTTTTACCCAGCGCTGCGGAAAAACAAATGTCTTCCGCTAGCATCTGCCAACAGAGCTGAGGTGTCACCACGACCAACGGTGTCCCTCTACAAACAACAACAAGAGACGCTTTCTTTGTTTGTTTTTTTTGTCCCTCGTAGCTGAGAAGCCATTTTGATGGGGACAGTGTGTGTGTGTGTGTGTGTGTGTGTGTGTGTGTGTGTGTGTGTGTGTGTGTGTGTGTGTGTGTGTGTGTGTGTGTGTGTGTGTGTGTGTGTGTGTGTGTGTGTGTGTGTGTGGCTCAGCAGGGAAAATGATTTTAAATAGTGGATGGGTCCGTTCTAATGTGTCCTTTTCAGGGTTATTGTATTTGCAAACCTAAAATATATTCCCTTAATGTGATTATTCAAATGGGGTTAACAGTTCAATGATGCCCTACAATAAAATGATGTGTAAATCTCTCTCTCTCTCTCTCTCTCTCTCTCTCTCTCTCTCTCTCTCTCTCTCTCTCTCTCTCTCTCTCTCTCTCTCTCTCTCTCTCTCTCTCTCTCTCTCTCTCTCTCTCTCTCTCTCTCTCTCTCTCTCTCTCTCTCTCTCTCTCTCTCTCTCTCTCTCCCCATCAAGCTGGTGGAGAAGTTGACCGCCATAGCGGAGGAGTGTCAGAGTTCCCAGACGAAGAAGATCCGAGATATCTGTGAGAAGTAAGGCCCTGACTTCTCCCAAACAAATGAAGAAAAAAACCAAGAAGCTCTGAAGTCTGGTGGTATCGCCTCTCCGTTGTTTTGATTCCTTACATTTCCTTTTTCAAAGGGAGGAGAAGGATCTGAAAAAGAAAATGGACAAGAAAAGCCAGTTGTTTTGATTCCTTACATTTCCTTTTTCAAAGGGAGGAGAAGGATCTGAAAAAGAAAATGGACAAGAAAAGGCAGGAGAAGATCAACGAGGCCAAGTCCAAGGACAGAAATGCTACTGAGGAGTAAGAGTCCTCCCGCCAATTTCAGAACATGTTAGAATTGATTCTTGCCGTTGTTGTTTGTGTTTATGACCACTAGGTTTGCTAAAGATATGCCATTAATATTGGCGTGACTCTGAGTGGGCGTGTATGAACCAGTGTTTTCCTTTTTTTCCACAGGGTGAAGATGGAGATCAACAGATCGTTTGTCAATGAAGTTGTGCAGTACATCAAGCGGGTGAGAGAGACCGAAAGACAGACAGAGAGAGAGAGGGAGAGCGAGAAAGGAAGAGAGAGCGAGAGAGAATAAGGGAGTGTTTTGACTCATGACTTGGTAGTTTCTGACTCAATGAGCGTTGTTGTACTCTAGTTGATGGATGAATGGCTGCTGTGTGACAGTGTATGAGTGACCCCATGTTGCTCATGTTTAATATGAATTTAGATGTGCGTCTTATTTATAACTTGGAGGAAAAGTGACCCGTTATTGGCGACCATGTGCAGAGCCTTTTTTGTTTTGTTTTTTACACGTGTTTGTGGCCTTGTTTGTATGCGTTTGCATGTTTGAGCGGCGGTGTGTTTGTGTTCTGACGTCTCTGTCAATGTGTGTATGTTTGCTTCTGTTTGTGAATGTTTACGTGTGTGTGTGGTGTGTAATGTTTACATATGTGTGTGTGAATGTTTACGTTTGTGTGTGTGTATGTGCGTGTGTGTGTGTGGGAATGTTTACGTGAGTGCGTGCGTGAGTGCGTGCTGTAACATGTGTGTGTTAACGTGTGTATTTGTGTGTGTACACAGCTGGAGGATGCCCAGGGGAAGAGGCAGGAGAGGTTGCTGGAGAAACACAAGGACGTCCGCCAGCAGATCCTGGATGAAAAGCCAAAGGTAAAACCAAGCCTTCGCTCCCGTCTTATCCTACCTGATCCTACCTAATCCTACCTGGGAACCACGACTCAAACTGTGATGTTTACATCTCAAATCGCAAGAGGTTGCTGAAGGGAAAACATACAAAGTGCAGGTTTCACTTCTCTAACCTTAAGCAATACAATTTAAGAAACACAAAACTACTAAAAAAGACCAGTAGATGTTTCATTTTAGTGGCGTCAACATGAGGCACTGTGAGGCACTTCAGTGGGCTGTTTGTCGGTCCATGAACGTCTTTGGTTATTGGACGTACGTCGTCGGTCATGAGTCACCCTCAGTGTGAATGTCCCCGAGAGTCATCGAAAAGAAAGTAAACAGGTTGAGTGAGTAATGCAGAAAGAGAGCGCCAACGCTCTGTGTCCTGTGTGCTCCTTTCTGGCGTTAACGTTGGATTCTCCCCGTGGAGACCAACCCTTTGCTAGGAACTGATGTAATGTGTACACTTCCCTTGAGGATTTCCTTGGGGCAGACTTGTACTTGATTGCTTATTGAGTAGTATTGATATGCAGGTGTTGGGCCAGTTGGAAAGTCTCCCTTTATGGCCGACTGTAGCAGTAGGCCCTGACGCACGACAACTGGTTTGCTTTACCGGGCTCTTCCGTCACCAGTACACCGGCATTAGATGACAAAAATCGGTTTTAGTGCAGGGTTAGACAAACGATGTTCCAGTGGTCGATACAAACGTGTCAGCTCTCTCGCTCTCTCGCTCTCTCTCTCTCTCTCTCTCTCTCTCTCTCTCTCTCTCTCTCTCTCTCTCTCTCTCTCTCTCTCTCTCTCTCTCTTTCTCGTGTGTGTGCGGTGATGGCTGGTTTGTCCCGGGTGCCTTGATTGCTATATGCACCACAGGTGTGCAGCCTCAGCCAGCAGGGTTCAATCAGTCGGACTCGGGGTCGTCTTAGCTCAGGAGGTAGAGCAGTTCTCTTGTAACCTAAAGGTTGCTAGTTCAATCCCCAGCTCCTGCTAGCTGAGTGTTGATGTGTCCTTGAGCAAGACACTTAACCCTAATCGCTCCTGACGAGCTGGCTGTCGCTGTGCATGGTAGACTCTGCCGTCGGTGTGTCAATGTGTGTATTAAACGATGTAAGGCGCTTTGGATAACTGCATCTGCTAAATGCCCTAAATGTAAATGGACTCAGGCCAGGTGAGGCTGCTTAAGCCAGCAATCATCCATGCAGGCTCTTCCTGACTGGTTGGTGGAGTCCAATTATAATTATGCAAATTGTAGCTCATTTGAATTTGACTCCATCAATTGGGAGGGCTGTTGTTGTTACACAGGCAAATTATTTTGAATCTATTTTAAATTATATACTGCAAGACTAGAATGTATCCATTACATAAAGAAAGACTGTTACTATTTGTTTAATCAGTTTGATATCAATTTACGCCCTGTTATTTTGTTACATGTTAAGATGACATTTTTGGTCATTGTTGTTTAACAAAAACCCCTGATCACAATGCATCCCGTCGTTATTTAGTTGCTATGCAACAGCTGGATAACCATTACAACTCACTCTCAGGCTGGCACACACACGCACACGCACACGCTCACACGCATACCCTCATACACACACACACACACGCACACACACGCACACGCACACACACTCACTCACTCAGACTGACAGTTCTCCCTTCTCTGCTCCCACACACTTAGCGACATCATGAGGTCTCTAGATAATCCCCTGATATGTGGTTCCGACAGGCACAAACACAGTGGGAAGACACGACAACCATAGCAAGTCTGTGAACCAAACATAATAGCGCGATAAGCTAATTATCCATTTCCTTGAAAGGATGGTGTTGAAGAGGCACACGTTTTGTTTCACAAGTGCAATACATCTTGTAAATAGTACCTTAAACAAAAATAGATACCAGAAAACTTAAATATAGAGTAGGCGATTTATTCTAGAAGCATTGTTTTGACTAGCAAGCTAATCACGTATTTTGGGGGTGTGGCTTTGGAGGGCGGACTGTAGGGAGGGAGGGATTTCTTCTTAATTTGGGGACAGTCTTATGTCCCCAAATTCCCTACTCAAGCTTTAACATGCTGTTAAGATACCTTTCCCCTGGCATTTCGGAGGAGTTTGATTGTGGAACAATTTCGGGCTCTCACAAATCTGGCCTATCAGAGCACAGTAGGAGAAATGTTGAAAAATAAATAAATTTGGCCTAGGGTGACGCAGATGCTATGTGATGAAGTTGTGTGCGGTAAGAGTGTTTAAAGAAACAGTAACACAGAACATCCACTAGATGTCTCCATTCGTCACTCACACAGAGAGTGTTTATGTATTCCAGAAGCGAGGTGCGGGGGCGGGCGGGGGGATTCACTATACCTTTCCTCCACACACCTATACATCCCCCAGTATAGCCGCCGCGGTGTTTCCCGCCCACTCGCTCACTTTCAAAGCCCCGGCACCTAGCACGTTCTAGAAAAAGACCACATCGCACAGGGGGCCTTCCGTTCCTCCTCTCTCTCTCTCTCTCTCTCTCTCTCTCTCTCTCTCTCTCTCTCTCTCTCTCTCTCTCTCTCTCTCTCTCTCTCTCTCTTCTCTTCTCTCTCTCTCTCTCTCTCTCTCTCTCTCTCTCTCTCTCTCTCTCTCTCTCTCTCTCTCTCTCTCTCTCTCTCTCTGTGTCTCTGTCTCTGTCTCTCTCTGTCTCTGTCTCTCTGTGTCTCTGTCTCTGTCTCTCTGTCTCTCTCTCTCTCTCCCTCTGTGCTCCGTTAGTGTCGTCGTTGTGGGGCCTCGTTCCCACGTACGGCTTCGGGTTGGGCCCGATGGCGTTCTTTAGCGGCGTCGTGCGTGGTTCAACACGATGCGTCGTGGGCCGGCTGACGTACGGAGGTGCGGGGGGGTGGGGGGGATGAGGACGTCGGTACGTGAGGTAAAGGCCGTAAGGATCTCCGTTGGCAGCTAATGCATAAGTAACCGGTAACCGGGAGGGGGCTGGAGGCAGGCGATTCTGATAGGGGTACGCATGTATGTGCGCGTCTGCACGTGCACCATATGTGCGTGTGTGTGCATGTGTGTTTGTGTGTGTGTGTGCATTTTTACATATGTGTGTCGAGAGAGAGGAAGAAAGCGATATACAGAAACACTTGTTTTTTCTCTCTCTATCTATGCCTCGCTCTCGCTCTCGCTCTCTGTCTCGCTCTCTCTCTCTCTCTCTCTCTGTCTCTCTCTCTCTCTTCCATCTCTTTCTCTCTGTCTGTCTGTCTGTCTGTCTGTCTGTCTGTCTGTCTGTCTGTCCTGTCTGTCTGTCTGTCTGCTCTGTCTGTCTGTCCTGTCTGTCTCTGTCTGTCTCTGTCTCTGTCTCTCTCTGTCTCTCTCTGTCTCTCTCTGTCTCTCTCGCTCTCTGTCTCGCTCTCTCTCTCTCTCTGTCTCTCTCTCTCTCTCTCTCCATCTCTCTCTCTCGCTCTCTCTCTCTCTGTCTCTCTCTCTCTCTCTTCCATCCTCTCTCTCCTCTCTCTCTGTGCTCTCATCTCTTATCT
>OLKM01000791.1:188858-213858 GCA_900291075.1 Melanogrammus aeglefinus
CACACGCACACGCACACACACACGCAGGGGTATGATTATCTCCTGCCTCCGCGGCCTTGTCCTCCGCTGAAGTAGTCCCACTGTAAGCTCTGTGTGCCTGCCCAGTCCCTCTCTCTCTCTCACTGGTTTTCACACTCTCTCACACTCTCTCTCACACACACACACACACACGCATGCATGCACACACACACACACACACACACACGCACACACTTATTCACACTCAAACACACTCACTCACACTTAAACACACTCACTCACACTCAAACACACAGTCACACTCTCATTCACTTACACTCACGCCCACACCCAAACACACTCTCTCTCATATATCTCTCTATGTCTTTCTCCTCGTCATCCTCTTAGCCGTAATGTGACTTTAGTTTAGTCCTAATTACAGGGAGACAGGTAAAGGCCACAGCATTTACATGAGCAGCACTTTGCGGCTACCAAATGCTACCAAATTTGTGCAAGTTCGAGGCCCAACCATTAATCATTTACAGTAATTAAGTGTATGTATGTAGAATCCAAAATAAACCTGTGGTTCTTTCTATTGGGATGAAGCTGTCCCTAAAGTTAGCACCATTTCAGTTCATAAAAAAACTTCTTAAAGAAGATCCACATTCTTTTTTGAATATATAAACAAGAATTTATTCTAAATGGAAGCAGAAAGATGGACCACTGTTTTTATCTCACTATGCGGTACGGAACACAAACTGAGAGTGATGTAGGCCACAGCCCCTGCAGTTTTTTTTGTGTTACATCAGTTTTTTCCATCAAGGCTAGATGGTGAGATCATAAAAATGGAGGACATAATCTGATACACAATGGACAAGGCCGTTCGCCAACCTTAATCTACCCACCTGAAAATGTGACACACAGACCACAGCAGCCGAAGAGAGCTTGAAGCAGTTTATAAAAAGCTAGTTTTATAGACGGCCATTTTTCATTTTTGGTAATTTAACGTTAACGCAAAAAATAAATCGCAGTACTCGCTAAACTAAAATCTTAAGAATAGTCTGACTCATCAATTCAAGTGATATGACATAACTCATTAACTGCGTCTGTAATTGCATATGTAATTCCGTTTCCAATGACCCATAAATCACGTTCTCATCGTCTGGGGATTTCCCTTTATTGTTTTAGCATGTATCCATCCTCACAGTTTCCTGGTGTGAAGTTGTCTTGTGTTTGCAGTGAACGGGGTCACTGAACAGTGACCCTATTACTTGAAGCACTTATGTGTCTGGGCTCTCTCCCAAGAAAAAAGACAAAATAGCCATGTTTTACGGCTCGATGTAGGGCCTTTTTACGGCGCTTCAACAAATACAGCGGCGATGAGCAGGGAAGGCGTTTGACACCATTCGTCTTAGCTGCTTGTCTTTTTAATTATGGCTGCCCCGAGGGAAGTGGGTGAGTAGTTAAACAGGGAAATCGGCATTTAAGCAATTATTGGAATAAAATGAATACAATCTTGCCATCTGTAATCATCGCAGGCATGCCTTCAGGTAAAAACTAAACCCGGGCCCACTCTCTGCGGATGTCAAAGTACACGCTGTACGGGTCGAAGTGAACCATTTAAAGTCATTGTTATCTGGTTTGCATGTTATTGAATTTTGGTTTAGTTTTAGGAAACATAAAGTTTCTGAAGTTATGATAAGTACACAGGAGGCATGTTCTGATAACCAAATGGATTCCGGAGAAACATTTCATACGACTGGATGTCGTGATTTGAGCTACAGAAGTAAACAAGTGAACTTACTTGCCAACAGCGACTTCTTGTTTTTTATTGCCAATAATTTGTTTGTTTCCATGGTTTTTGTAGTTGTATTATATATATATTATAAAAGTGCAATATGTTATCTTGAGTTAATCTGTCCCCATGTGTTGTTGTGAGCGTTGTCCATGTTCCATCTGCGTTTGACAGTATGTCTTTTTTTTTTCTGCCCCAGCCACTCGCTTGTCAGACGGCCGAGACGGCAGTTTACTTTGTACCACTGAGCACTTTGCTTGCCCATAATTAAATTGGCTGCCTGCTCCCATATTGCAACTCTGGAGGGAATTTCTCCGCTTTCTAATCGAATTGCTCATACAACAAGAGAATTAAACAACAACAGACCTATCTATATGCAGGACAATTATCCAGGCCTTCCTCCAGCAGTGCCTGGGCGGTTACAGTATGACATCGCTCTCCTGTTGGTAACACTTTATAATAACGTTTGGTTATAAGTCGTTGACAAGCCTTTAGTTCATGAGTAACTACTCATTAAAAAAAAACGTTAAACTACAAATGTATATTTAACGTTTTTAAAGTTCAATCCATCATTAACTGAAGGCTTATAAATGACTCATGACTGAACATTATCATAAAGTGTAACCACATAAGCACCTTTACCTTATTTAACTTTATTAAACGTTGCTTGATTGATCACCCACCTCACAAGGCTTACTGATGCCGGTACATTACGTGTTCATCAAAGTCAACCTCAGCTTTATTGTCCATTCCCAAATAGGTGCTAGAAAAATAGAGAAATCGAAGTTGCGTTTGTCTCTGACCCACAGTGCAATAAGTACAAAAGGATAAAATTTGGTCAAATGAATATGATAAGTAATATTTACCATAAAAATGTTTAAGTGCAAAACGTGTTAAACGTTGCTTGATTGATCGCCCTCATCCCAAAGCTTTCCGATGCCGGTAATGTGTTCCTGTGTATGGACCTAACCACCCCGGGTTGTTTGTCCTCCCTTTGTCGCCCCTCCCCGCGCAGCTGCAGGGTGACCTGGACCAAGAGTACCAGGACAAGTTCCGCCGGCTGCCCGTGGAGATCCAGGAGTTCGTCCAGGACAGCAGCAAGACCAAGCTCCGGGAAGACCCGGGCCTCCAGAGCAGCCTCTCCGGGTCGTCCACCAGCGAGAGGCTCAGCAGGGCCCTGCAGTCGGAGGAGGAGACGGAGGACGGGTCCACGGAGCGAGTCTACGACACGCCCCTCTAGGGACGCTTCAGAGGACGCCCCACGCCCCCCCCCCCCCCCCCCCCCCCCCCCCCCCCACCCCTCCACGTTTCGACGAAAACGCCCCCGGCCATCCACGTTTCGACGAAAACGCCCCCGGCGTCGCGATCCGGGACACTTGATTGGGTGGCGATGTTTGTGACCGCCGCAGACAGAATGATGAAGGGCCCCCCCCCAACATCTGCCTGCGTCAATGCGCCGCCTCCGGTCTATAGGTTAACCAATGGGAGGATTAGTTGATATCTGAGCCTAGCTAGGTGAGTAGATTGTCTCTGCACCCCCCCCCCCCCCTTTTAACACACACACACACACACACCACACAACACACACACACACACACACACACACACACACACACACACCACACACACACACACACACCACCCCCCCCCCCCCGCCTTTGCTTTGACAGTCCTGTCCAAAAAAGGCAAAAGAAAACCCATCTGTGTAAATACTTTTTAATGTATTTGTATGTTTTGTTGTCGTCTCTTTTTGGTACGGCCACAGGATGTGTAACAAAGCACTAACGATTTGCAGGAAATGACTTACTTGAATTATGACAGAGAGAGAGAATACTTTCTTTTTTTTAATCGTGTTTTTTTGTTCGTTTTTTTTGTTCCATCCCTGTTTTTAATTCACGTTAATGTCAAGAGGTGCCAAGGTTTGGCTTTGTTGGAAGCACAGTTCAGAAAAGCGGATATGAGCGTCACTGAAATGGGGGTCTTATTGTTAATCCAACCACTACATATTCAGAGTTGAGCTGCCATAGACGCGTCGTCTAGATCCATCCCGTAATTTGCACTGGAGGCTTTTATGTAACTCTTTGACCCGCAAGCACTGGTGGCTTGGTGGATTTTATTAGATTTATATTTTTAACATTTTGTCTTCACTGCACTAGGTCTATATGTTGCTGCTAGTCCATTTCAATACAGAGCTGTTTTTCTTTGTTGAGATATACTTTTGTATGATATTAGGAATGGCATTACCATGTCGAATATGTTGTTTCGTCATTTCCATTGATCAACTTTATTTAGGTTTTTATAGGTTTTTTTAGAGGCGAATATCTGAGACACCTGGTCTCAGGTGTTTGGTCCAGGAGAGAAAGTGAAAACAAGTGAAATTGTACAGCAACTGCATGTTTTGAAAATGTAAATGTTACAATGGCTATGTAGCAAGAATAGATAGATATATCAACGTGATGTACATTTGTTTTAATGTATAGAAAGTCCTTAACATTTAAATATAAATGAACTAAAAATTAACTGAATCTGCAAAAAAAAACTAAACAACGACGACCCAGTGTTGCTGGGAAGAACTACATGGGATGGGCCAGAAACCACCAAGATCTCCCTTTACCCAAAATAGATCCCAAATATAATCCCTCATTACTACTGTATCTCCCTAAAACACACACACACACACACATCTATATAGAAACATATAGATGTTACGGACAACCAGTACTAGACTGTGTCTCTCATATCATACAGCGATTGTCAACGTTTCATTTATTAAATACCGTTCATACGATTTGCCTTCTGCTCACGTCGGCCTCAGAACTTAAATGTTGACGACCGCAGCGTGTTCCGGTCTGGTAGTGGCAGAATTGGGACTGACCGTCGACAACCTTGGTGGTTTTGTGTAAAAAGAGCACCAGCGTTAGCACGATATCCTGTACAGAAACAACTGGACTATCTCCCAGCCCTGAGTACCTGAATACACCTGCATAAGGCCCAGCCTGTGTCGACCATACGGAGGAAGTGCTCTCTCACTTCCTGTCAGTGCTTTCTCCACTTCCTGTGAGTGCTGTGCCTGAACCGATGTTGTCAGATGTTGATTATGAGATATTTCAAATTGATTTGATGGCTGTAAAAAGTAGAAAAAGTACAATAGGTAACCTGACGTGTGTGTACGAGTAACTTAGAAAAAGAAAATAACCACAAAAAAGATGACTGACTGTGAGAGTCCCGTGCCTTCCAGTGAGTTTGCCTTGTGTAGATGTTGAATGCGTGAAATGCATCACTGTTTTAAATTGCCATTATAAGGTATATGAGGCTGTCTTATACTGAATAGAGCGTGTGCACTTTTTTTCATAGTACACTACCACTACTGAGTAAGGCTTGTCGTGCATTAGAAACACAAGGAGACGTCCCCCCCCTTAGTTCCGGACCACTTTATCCGAAAAAAACCCCTCCCCCTCCTCCTCCTCCACTTGTTGGTGTATGCATTCTGGGTTGTAAACGTGTGTGTATGACATAAAAGCTAAACATGAAACTGAAAAGAGCATAGTGTAAAGGGAATCTTGCCTGTAATTCAAATAAATGTGTCTATTACTATACTTGGATTTGTGTGCGTGTCTGTTTGTGTTTTGTATTTGTTATTGTCTTTTTTTAGTCTGCATGAGGATTTAGTTAGTTGCCTCATTTGGTGGCAACTAGTGGTTTTATCTTAAGCCAGATGTGTTCGTTTATAGGGTTATAAAACCCTAAAATCATGACATTCCCAAACTGCTTCAAATGAACCTCAGGATCCTCACTGGCGCACAAACACATTGGTCCTGATGGCTTTACCATGGAGGTCTCTGCTATGCTCATCTCTAAATACACATCTGTAACTTTTACTCTGTGGCCATGATAGCTATTTTACATCATCCACATTACTACATATTTTTTGTGCCCCTCTTCCATTCCATTTCTTTCATACTTTGCTATTTGTTTCTGTGCATTTGACCGTGTGTTTCTGTGTGTGCTAACATCCAAGTACGCGTTTGTATGCGTACACACACATACGTTCGTACATTTTCGGCACGCGAGTGCAAACATAACCTATCCTTCAGTCCTCTCTTCCAGAGATTCCCAGCCAGATGTCGGGAGTTAAGGCCGTACTCTCGCCGACCCCTCCCCCTACAGTGTTATCTGTACGTTCCAATGCCCTTCCCGCATGCCAACCGCAGAGGCGTGAGCTAATTAACCCCACTCCGGGCTTTAGGACAGAAGGCTATGGGCTTTTTAATAAGATTCTCTGGGTTATATAAACAGCGACGCCTCACCAAACTCCAGAGGCCAGGGTCCCTGTGTCTGTCCATCTGCTCGTAGGGGCGCGGGGGGGGGGGAGCTGTTTAATCAAGCTTTTTAATGACACACACCTCTACAGCAGAAGAGAGGAAAAGCCATTAACTGGAGAAGTTGGAAGATAATGTGACTGGACATAAAAATGTGTGTATGCATGCAATCACGTGCACACATATGTGCGTATGCAGATTCCCACACACAGTCACACACCATAAAAAGCTGTATTGATTCGTTATCCTCAAGTCACCCTCACAGCAATGGTGCTTTGGTTTTTATAGTGACCATGTCATAGCACATTACTTAGAGAAACACATAAATGATTGCAAAGATATAATAACTATATTACAGAAAATGATGGCACGTCAGCAAACTTTATGAGGCAATGTAAAATAATTTCCATTCACTTGTCCAACACACTGTCTGGCCTACAGTTCAGGTCTACATTTTTTTGCATGGAAATTTGTATTGCTCTTCATCATTTACGTTTTTGTTCCAATTTCAACATGTCATCCTGTACACCAAAAAGATTCCTTTCACAAAATGAAGATGAGTTTTGCTCATCTTTGCTCTATATTGGCAGGGTTGGGTCTGTCTCAGTATCAATCTGATTGATCTATCTATGAAGAATACATCAGCCGTGTTGATGCAAGCATGTGTGTATGTGTGATAGGAGGGGGGGGTCTATAGTGCTGTCAGATGACTCACTCTTGGGCCCCTAATCCACACACACACACACACACACACACACACACACACACACACACACACACACACACACACACACACACACACACACACACACACACACACACACACACACACACACACACACACACACACACTATCTCTCCCACTCACTCTCTGTCTCCCTCTCTCCCCTGTGCTCCTGGAAGAGGGATTCTTTATCAAACTGCATCAGACTATTCTCCACTGGAGGGCGAATTCTACAAGAGGAACAGGGCGAATTGGAAGGAATACAGTCGGAGCGAAGGGGTAGAGGCAACAGCAGCTGGAAGCAAGAGAGACAGAGAAAATCCCGGCCCGATCCCTGCAAGCATCATTCTCGCCACCGGATTAAATCCGTCCCCTCCTCGCACGCCAAACCACGTAAGAAAAATGCATTATTTTACATAAATGGGTCGTTGCTGCAATACGGAGCATTCGGGGCTGTTTCGCCGAGTATCATTGAGACGTGCATTTGATAATGTTGTGGTCCTGGTGTGTGGTGCATGCAACAGAGACGGGACCTTTCTTTAAAGTCCGCCACGCTATTTTTCTTTTTATTTGCAGACGTTAGCTCTAGCTCGGCTCCCCGCAATTTCCTCTCATCACTCAAACATCAAACATACTCCACGCATCTCTTCTTCCTGCACTCTCTCAGAACACAGCTGGGGACGTACGGTAGCATCTGCTAGCTAGCTATAGCCCGACAGATGAACCGCGTCCGGGGTGACGAGCGCTCATGTACAATGTCGCTCAGAGCAAGCGATGCTGCCGTATGAGGCAAACGTCAAAACCCCTCCATCACACGGCTTCAGAAAACTTCGCGGAAATTGCGAGTAACGGCGGTCTCCTCCTCCTCCTCCTCCGCCTCGCAGGCTATAGCCAACAGCTAGCTCTAGCGGGACAGTGAGGAGGAGAGGAGCCAGCTGAGCTGACCGATATCATACACACTTCAACAGTGTTCTTCATCTCCACCACCGCCACTTGTTTTTCGTTTTTTTTTTATATATATACATTTTTTTTTCACAAACACGTTCCGACTGTCACATCACAGAGTGTGCGCACGTTGATGCGAAATAATCAGAAGAAAACACGCGTGTGGACACAGGCGCACCGGGACCGCTGCTTGTGTGTCACACGGAGCGGCCGTCTGAGTTAATGTCAGCCCGTATGCAGGCGCCTTATCTGTCGCTGCCATGCATACTAATCTAGGACCGTGCTCCGGTTCTAATGCCCCTTCCTGTGTTTAAGACACACACAGAAACACACAGAGGATGGAAAAGACGACATCATGCGCTGAATTAGACAGACGGTGGGATCTGTGGCTTCTGTTTGAACGGCTGCGAACTAAAAATGAACGGGATGATTTGTTTAAAGGTTGCCAAGCTTGTCCCATGGGCGTTCATGTTTGGAGAGCAAATATAGCCGGTGTGTCTGTATACAGTCTGGGAAATGCAATGGATTGATTGTTGCGTGTGCCTCGGTTCGCTTGACGTGCTGTGCAACCTTTTTGTCAGATGCGGTCTCATTTTATGAACAATCCTGCTTGTAATCGAGTTTTTAATGCGGGAGCTCGCATGGCGTGAACCATGCTACATTTTATGGTCAATGGTGTTTTCTTGACGGTTAAAGCGTGTCCCCTGCTACTCTAAAGGGGGCTCACGTTATGCAAAGAGAAAAGAATGCATGTTCTGGATTGTTGGGACTAGCATACTTGTCTCAGTGGTGATTAAAGGAGCAAACATTACCCGCCCTCACAAAAAAAATCAATCTCCCTCTGCCTGTGGCTTCATCACAGTCACATAGTGTAGAGTCTGTGCGAAGAGGGGCATTGAGAAGCTTACAGGCTAACCGAGGCAGGTTGCAGGTGGTTTTCTCACCTTGTTTAGTCCACAATAAATATAAGCACTAAAATGTGTTATTCATGTGTTTGATAACTTACTAATCGATAACTTATGCTATACAATATATATGATATATAGCCTATATATAATATAATATAATATAAATAATAATAATTGTGTGTGTGTGTGTGTGTGTGTGTGTGTGTGTGTGTGTGTGTGTGTGTGTTGTGTGTGTGTGTGTGTGTGTGTGTGTGTGTGTGTGTGTGTGTGTGTGTGTGTGTGTGTGTGTGTGTGTGTGATATATATATATATGCCTTCTTATTTTCTTATGGGCAATGCCATCTAATAAACAAGAGCAATGCAGATGTAAAATTGTACTCATATTAGAATTGACCCACAGCATCAATAAAAACTGAATGAGCGTTTTATTATTTATTTTGTTATTAGAGTGCATATTATGCACATGATGGTGCTTATGCTCGTACAATCGTACTTGTGCTTGGGCTCCGTCACTAGCAGCGCAGAGTGTGATGAATTGGTATCATGGAAGCTGTGTTATGTTAGTATGTCGATGGACTGTTTCTCTAATTCCAAAAAAAAAGGGTATTAAACATTTATATCGCTGCCATGATAATCTGTATAGAAGCTTATATGCAACCCTACATTAAGAAACACTAGATGTTGTTATTAATTGTGAATGTGTTAGAACAGACTCGATGTGTCAACGATTTGAAATATTGTGGATGCTTGTATTCTGTCTCTCTGTCGTTCTCTGTCTCTCTGTCTCTCTGTCTCTCTGTCTCTCTGTCTCTCTGTCTCTCTGTCTCTCCTCTGTCTCTCTCTGGCTCTTCTGGCTCTTCCTCTCTGTGTTGCTCTATCTTTCGCTCTCTCTCTCTCTCGCTCTCTCCCTAACAACAATAGCTTTGATGTCGGATCACAGGGGCAACAGAAACAACACATGGCTGATAATAACAATTAAATGACAGGCCACTGTAACCAGGAAAAGCAGAGGAAAATAAATCCCCTTTTCCCACGGCTGTTTGATGCTTAAACACTATCTCAAGAAAAGGTCCAGAGAGGGCGATTAGCACGTGCCAATCAATGTTGTGTTTCAGTACGGAGTGAGGAGGGGCATTTATGGCAACATCCTGATTGATATCTTCTAGGGTCGTGGGTAGCGTTGATTCAGGATTAGTGTCGTGCCCGAGTGGACCTATGAGTGAGCGACCAAATCCATGTTTTTTGGGCACAATAGGCAGGGCCATTGTGCTGCCTCTATGCTTTATGGCCTGTTCCTTGGACTCACTTGCTCTCTCGCTCAACAACTTGACGGCTCACTCACTCAGCCGCACGCTCAACTTCTCATTTTCATTTTCTTGTAGACTATCAGGTTTTTTTTTTGGTCTCACAAATCAGACTCTCGATTAACGGCTCAAGTCTATTGGCAGAAGACCTCAAATCTGTGTGAACCGGTCTTGGACTTGCACTTTCTTTCCCTTTTAATTTATTTTGACCAATCCTGTTCCTGGGGGCGGGGATCTGTAGAAGCCCGACAGGCGGAATCACAACAAACATTATATGACTGACGGTCAACTCGGAGGGTTTATATATTGGTCGATTTTGCTGTCATTGCTTTGAACATTAAAACAAGAAAATAAGCAAACTACGTAAAAAAAACAAAAACAATCCCTCTCCTTTTACAGTAATTAACGGGGCCTGTTGGCAGAAGCGAAGATTCCACGGTGGTAAATGCACCATTTTCATTTTCTTCTGCAGCGCAAGCACCGTAGTGCTTCAACAGCTTATCGTATCGGAGGTTGTATTAAAACAGGTGAAAACGTTTGTTTTTATTTAAAAAAAATCGTAAAATCGTCTCTGGTTTTTACAAACCTATCAGTCGATGAATATCTATACGTAACAAAACAGGAAACCTTGCTTAGCTCCCCCCTCCTCCCCCCCCCGGCTGTCACCTCGTCAAACTACTAGGCCTACCATGAGATTTGGCTGGCAAATAGGTGTTACTTATATGCACACATAAGGTTGCAGGCATTATATTTTTATTAAGACCCACAGACAAACACACGCAGACCAGACAGATGGCCCTGATACTGTGTGTGTGTGTGTGTGTGTGTGTGTGTGTGTGTGTGTGTGTGTGTGTGTGTGTGTGTGTGTGTGTGTGTGTGTGTGTGTGTGTGTGTGTGTGTGTGTGTGTGTGTGTGTGTGTGTGTGTGTGGTGTGTGTCGTAGTCTGGTATCGTGGTTATTAGCGTGTGTGTTCTTTAGTCAGAGTTATGCTACATTCGAGTTTACCTAACCTATTTGCCTTTTTCCCCCCGACTTAAATAACGGGCTGTGAAGCCACTACTTTTTGATGTTGTCCTTTCATTTAGTCTTGGTTTTCCTTGGCAGGGGAAAAACTTTGCAGTGCTGCCTTGTGTGGCTCTATCTCTGCTCTGTGCCTTCTTCTCCAACTGCTGTGTTTGTCCTCATAACGAAGGGTTCAGAGGTAAAAACGGACAAAAAAAGCAGAGGGCTTCAGTATCAACCTCCCCTAAATTTAAATCACATTTTTCTCCCTTTTTTTTTTTGTCTCAACAGGCCAAGACATGAGCTTCTCCTGCCGGGGTTACTTCATGTTGAACTGGTAAGTCTCGAGACGATGAGTAGCCTAGCGTAGCGCTGTATAAATCGGGACCCATTGACATCACGCTAATTACACTCTGCGCTAATGAGCATACAGTAACAATTAGATGCTTTTAACTGGAAATGAGTGAGCTTACCTTATTTGGTCCGCAGTCTACTCCTCGTGCATACTATAGGTTCAACAGATGACAGCCATTTCTACATTGTATTATGCAGGCAAAGTCACAGGTGGTTATTTGTTGGCAACAGAAAACAATCACCTCATGATGGTGAAATCCTGTAATCTAAATGCATCTGACTCTGACTTTGCCCTAATAGGGTAAACAAATAGGCCCAGTCCGTGTTTGCGGTGCTCAGGCCAAATTGTTATGTCTCCTTCTCAAGAAATCCCATTTTCTTGGTATTTCTGGCGCTGATGGATGGAGGCAGGAGAGCTAATATCTCATTGAGTCTGCCCGTGTTGAGAGCCAGACACCTTTCATTGACTTGGTGCATGCTCAGCTCAGATTTGCTGCTGTGTGTTTTCTACTGCGCTAAGTCATAAACAGTAATAGGCCTGAGAGGCAGAACGTGGCTCTCTTGTAATGATGTAATGCATGTGTTTGTCTGTGTGTGTGTGTGTGTGTGTGTGTGTGTGTGTGTGTGTGTGTGTGTGTGTGTGTGTGTGTGTGTGTGTGTGTGTGTGTGTGTGTGTGTGTGTGTGTGTGCGTGTGCGTGCGCGTGTGTTGATTTAGCAAGAGATATTCTGCGCCAGTCGCCTCGTTCTGCCTGATTTGTTGACTGTGTTTTATTGGGCGCGCAGTGTTGGCAAGGTAGCCAGCAATGTCCACTCGAAAGGCCCTGGAATTGAGATATATGCAATGTAACTTGTACGATTGACAGGAGTATTAATGAATAAATTACATTTGGCTTGTAATATGTATCCCCTAGGATCACATTTAAAATTAAAATGAGGCCATTTTTCAAAACGTTTTTCAAATTATCTCATTTTGACAGATATGAGAGTATCCCCGACAATTGCAAAAACGCTGAATCCTTTGTACATGTTCTCTAAATGCTTATTGTCACTAACATAATCAATAAACAAAATCTCTGAAATTGAATGATTGTCTTTTTAAAAATAGCTACTGGTTATCAAACCCAGGGTTACGAAGTCTCCCACGTATATAATCTGCCAGCCAGCGTGTCCCTCTTTATCCAATCACAATCCGGTATTAAACAACAGAGAGTGGGCCAGAGGTAGACAGCTTACTCTGATGGAGCAGGAAGTCACACAGCAGACACGCACAGCAGTAAGCTGTGTGTGTGTGTGTGTGTGTGTGTGTGTGTGTGTGTGTGTGTGTGTGTGTGTGTGTGTGTGTGTGTGTGTGTGTGTGTGTGTGTGTGTGTGTGTGTGTGTGTGTGTGTGTGTTTGCGTGTCTGTGTGTTTGCGCGCGTGTTACTGTGCATGTGTGTGCGTCCAACTGCGTGTGTACGTAAGAACCTACCAGTGTGCCTGCACCTACCTGTGTATGTGCAGTGTGTGTAAGTGTGTTTGCGTGCACGTACACCTGCGTGCGTATATGCGCGAACCAACCTGTTTGTGTGCACCTACCTGCGTGCGTGTGTGCCTGCGTGCACGTACTTATGCATACCAGCAACAAGTCTAACTGTGCCTCCCTAAGATAACAATCTCCGGGTGACACAGCTCATCAACGTGAGCTCCAGCCTGTGGAGACAGGCAACCATTTCCAAGGAAAGGAGGAGGAGGAGGAGGAGGAGGAGGAGGAGGAGGAGGTGGTAAGGGAGGAGGAGGAGGGAACGGCAGAGCCACGAAAACAACCTGTCAGTCTCGGATAAATAAGCATCATGAGGGGTGCCCGGGGAATACCGCATCCTCCATGATCTGAAATCCATACTCATTCTAAAACATTTAAATAGAAACCTTTTAATCTGCATTTCTTTTTGCATTCATACTTTACTTTTTGCATTTTGTGTGTGGGGGTGGTTTTTGCATTGAACATATACATTATTTCATCTTGGATTTGAATACGACTCTGAAAGTGGCAATCTCAAGGAATTCCGCTTCCTTGTCTTCGGAAACTTCTTGGCGAAAGATGCAGTGATTGTTCCCATATGGATCCTATATGCATGGGCTTTCATCATAGGCCAGATCACCATTGTGTTAACTCATTTGGGGATAGATGGAAAGTTCCCAGACATTTATTTACATTTAAACCTTCGAGATTTCAACTTTAAAAATAAATGGTCCTGATATGTAGTTCTCCCGGTACTCTGGATGAATTCAGTGTTTTGGGGGCGATTGTGCAACTAGCTTTGTGGATTAGTCATGGAAATAGACCAAACATCAAACATAAGGTCAGAAGGTCACCTCTCCGAAATTTGATAAAAATGTCCGTATGATACAAGAACCATAATGTGAGTAAAGCAATCAAATCAAAAAGAGACGTTTTCTAAAAATACTGTCACAGGTTTTTAATAATAATGATACACTTTATGTACTCCATTATCCTTGATTGGGGCATGGGTGTAGTTATATAGGATCAGCATTTGGAATAGGCTGACATAAGAGGGGTTTATTTTCCACATACAAAGAGATTGTAAGTCAAATGGGACCTTTTGAGTTTGCAAGTTGAAATTAGAATCTGGCCTTTGTTGGAAGCAAATATTGGAGTTATAATTAATAGCCCTCTAATTAGGATGATTTGCAGTATTATTGGCAAAGGAAAAATTGCTTAATTATTATTATGTTGAACATAAACAAACAAAAAACAGAAACATGTACGTAATTATATTTGTCACCTTGTATGTTCTGGTGTCCTGATACAAACACGATAATCTTGAATCCCTTGCAAGATCATTAATCTTTCAAATCGTTCAGCAGTAAAAAGATGTCATTAAGTTACAGCATCCCAATGGCCCGTGTTCTCAAAATAGACTTGAGACTCAACAGTTGCTGGTTGCACAGTCCAGCCATTGTACACGCTGCTGTCCTTTGACCTGCTAGCTAGCCCATTGGTTGGGATGTATAAAAGGTCCTTTTCCTGGAAGGGCATTTGTAGTGTGGGACAGAAAGTACCAGAGGTATTCGCTATAGAGCCGTAAGCCATGTACAGAAAAAAGAAAAGGAGATGATGGAGAGAGCCTGAGTTATCGATGAATAAGGATAATAACTTTATTTGTAAAGCACCTTCCTTAAGCAACTTAATTTAAAGACCATAAGACCATAAGACACTAAGACCCATTCTTAAAAAATTGACCGGCTGCGGTAGGATATAACATCACACAGTAAAGACCCATACAGTAAAATTGTGTCTAAAGAAGTGAAGTTAAAACAAACTCTGACTCAACGGGGCAGGTCTCTCCTGGCAGGCCGTTCCATCGTCTATGGGGAGCTTAAAAAATGAGGAAGAAGGAGAGAACAACAACTCACTTGGCACGCCAGCAGATGGATAGAGCGGTTGTCAAGTCAATATTTGCTTTTTCTCAGCAAACATTTGGCAGAATTAACGCTGCCGGTGTCGTCAAATGTGTGCCACAGCATCCTGTTCGTTTGAGTGCGAGTGTCGTCTTTTAGGAGCAACGGAGAACTTTGGACAAAAGACGATGACGCCTCTTGACGCACTTGAAAATCCAAGGGTACACAAGCTGTTACCCACTCATGCTGTTCTTCCATCCGTCATGACCCGCCCCCCCCACCACCACCACCCACCACCACCCACCACCACCACCACCACCACCACCACCACCACCATCATCACCACAGTCCCTTGTCAAATGCACGCATGCGCGAAAAAAAATGCCTGCTGCACCTTCACTGTTCCTCAATCCACAATGGGCGCACGTGTGAACGCAATTTGCACTTCCAATTAAACTGTCGACCTTCGTTCCACAACGCAGGAACGTGACTTTGTGCCGTCCTCCCATGGATGGCTATAATTACCCAGACAGCCCATTGCTGAGGAGAACATCTCCTTACAAAACACTTGAAAGGAGCCTTCTTACTGTAATCCAAAGCCCCCCTGTATCCATAGCATAACCCCTGCAGTAATGAGCAGATAGGGGGCCATCTGTATTACAATGTAGAATAATTTTGTTGCATCTCAATCAATAATTCCCTGTATTTGAAGCCATCATGACCACGCAACCCTCTCATAATACAATGCGATGGGAAGCCTTTGATAGAGGGTTGTGGGGATAGGTTCAAAGTAAGGGATAATATAAAGTGTAATGCGGACATGGTTTCAAACAGACGCCAGTGCTCTTCAGTGCTTCACCCTTCAGTGAAACATCCACCGTCCTCATTGTCAGTAGTAGAAGGTCCTCGCCTCGTCAGATGGAGACAGGCAAAAGCTTGGGCCGCTAATGACAGATGTGCTCGGCATGTTAACTGGATCAAAGCGTGCACCCAACGTCGCGTTACGTAACGCGTTACACTTTGACGGAATAATTCACCCCGCCGCACCACGACATGCATGTCGTCGAAAATTATGTTGTCGATCAAGGAAGGCTCATTGAAAAAATTCCGTCGCCGCGGAGACGGACAGCAAGCGCAGTGGGGGGGGGGGGGGGGGGTTGAACACAGATCATCAGAGGGTTGGGGGGGGGGGGGGGGGGACTGTTAGCCTAAAGAGCGGCACTCCACCGCCCAAGAACACCAGAGGCTCCGACACATGACTCTCTGGCCCGATCAGATGATCTGGATGCAACAGAAGGAATGTCGAGTCTTCCTCTTCCTGCAGCACAGTCTGGGTCTGTCTGGCTCGCTGGAGAGATACAGTGATGCCTTGTCGGCGGATGGCCGAGGGCATGTCTGACGTATAGGGGACTAGTCTTTGTAGACACATACTGCAGCCAATCAAATCGCCTCCCTCTACAAAGCCGATGTGTGGATATTAATACAAAAGAGGACACAAACAACAGGTGACTAAAAACAATCCTATTATTCCACATTTCATTAAAAATATATAACGGCCGGATTTTTCGTTCTTCCTGCTTGTTATTGCAAAATAGGCTCCAGGAAACAACTGGAGTTTATTTGCATAACCGCTAGCATGCATAACCAAAAGTTGAACATTTCTCAAATTCTGACGCAGGCCACGGAGCCAAATGGACGGACGGACCCACAATGCATTTACATTTACATTTAGCAGACGCATTTCGCGAGCGCCCCATGCAAAGTCAATGAGATCCGTCGACGGACGGAGGTAGTGTGAACAAGCCCTGACCCCTCACGCCTCGTGCCCACTGCACCGTCAGTCAAAGGACGTCAGAAGGCGTGGCTGACGGATGGCGGAGGTTTCCATGGTCGTCAGAGCCCGAGTAGTGTCACAGTGCTTCAATATGCATACGTGATCTGATTGGATGACGGATCCGTCGCTGCCGAAAAAGTTGAACGTTTGTCAACTTTTTAACGGAGCCTTCAGCGCACGGATCCACAATGCATTGCGCGTCCGTCCCCATTCAAAGTCAATCAGTCAACGGACGGAGGCAGCGGACACGAGGCGTGAGGGGCCACCGAGCAAGGGACAGAGGCAAGAAAAGGGAGAGGGATTGTGCTTGTGCATGTGTGTATGTGTGCCCGAATAGCATCTTCGATCAGCTCACCACCGGTAGATGAAGCAATCATGTAATATCCAGCAGCTAAGCCTTAGTCCTGGTTTAATAACTTTAAAAGGCCACTGACGTATACACTGTCTGTAAGGCCGTAGTGTTGCGTAACTGAATTGAATTAGTGTCTGATTGGTTACACGGCAATCAAAAGGGGACAAATATTACAAATAAACTCAACTAAAGAAGTTAAAAAAAAAGCCTTGGAGTCATTATAAGCATTGTGCATCAAAGGTTTTGCAAGTATTTTCATTTCGATGGTAAGAGGAAATATTCTATAATCTTCATGGTTCTGGAAACCAAACATTCAGGCCAAGTATAAATCAAGATAGAAGAAGCAGAAGGTGTTTTCCTCACGTGTCCCGCCAGCGCCAGATATTATTCGTCAAGGCCTCTTCAGCCTTGTCATTTAAACAAACTCGGGGCCTAGGCATAAATCCATTAGGTGGCTATCATAACAAACTGGAGCCCTAATGTAAAGTTTGCAAAATTGTCAACAATCAAAGTGCATGAAGAGGACAGGAGTTAACAGGATTACTTTTGACCGACATATAAAGTAATGGGAGTAGATTATTTTCTTCACCATGAAGCTCAAACTCTCCCAAACATAGATGTTCACAGACAAACTGTTCCAATCACATTTGTGTCGCCAATCCCCTCGCTGATGAAGTGAGTCCCTGAGGTCTTGTAGTTGAGCATTCTGTGGCCTCCCTGCCTCTCAAGGCCACTAGCTCGGTCTCAATGCAGTGATAAGGGAAGGAACACAGCCGGCAAAGTCATTGATTTAATGCGAGTCGGTCACAACAGTTCCCACGATTTCACTCTTTTGTGCACCATGGCGGACGGCTGGCCAAATGTAAAAAAAAAAAAAAGTGACGCTTCTAATCTAACAGGGTTATTGTTACGCAATAGTTGAGTGCAAAGTCACCAGTGTAGGAATGGTTTTCAGATGGGGCTCAATTTATCAATAAAACAACATTGGATATTGTATCACCACGGTTATTTGTATTTGATAAGAATGGGGAAGTGACAGCCATGGTAACCCAGAAATGTGCCAGGGCACTGTTTGCCCAGGTTAACTAAATTGGATAGATGTAGATTTAAGATTGTCTTCCTTTTATTTGCACCAATATTTTCTGCACAGCTTTGATAAGCGAGGAGACGAATTGGCCGCCTGTGTAGCCTAATTAAAGTGTTTCCTTAAGTTTGAAGGATATTGGACATTATCAGACCTTCGTGCTCTGAACTAGCCTGGCTAACGCCAGACCTCATCTCAATCTACATTGAGAAGTGATCTGGGAATCACACATTCATCTTGTATTTGAGGACTGGTTTGCCCGGAGCCGTTTATTGGGCGCTACGAATTATACCAGATGATGTATGTAGCGCGACAGAAATTCGATGAGAAGGAAGCGGGAAAAAGACGATGGGTGTGTCGCATAGACGTCGTCATCATCTTGCCGTCTCTCCTCTTTCTGTGATTGGTTATCTATCTCAGGCGAAAATCGGATCCATGGAATCCAGGCTGCCTAGCAGCGCTAAATGAAATCGCCCGCAAGGCAGCATGGGTATAGCCAGGCTAGCTGTGAACTGATGTGAGGTGCTGACCTAAGACGGGAACACAGGAATGAGTCCCGTGTGATGGTAGGGCAGCAGCACTCCTCCCCAGTAGCGGAACGAATCAGAGCCGGGCCGGGGGTGTGGCACATGACCGGGCCCTTTAAACCCAAATAATAAACCTCATAACATCATTTTACAACATACACATGCCCGCAACAGCGAGGATTACACGCTGCAGTACCACTGAGAACAACTACGTCATTTTTAAGTCCATCAAACGGACATCAAGTAACAAACCAAGAGAACAACAAAAACATTAGGCTACATGCCCCTTAAAACAACACAAAAGCAGTTCAGTGCTGGTCAAGCACCAGGTCTGGCTCTACCCTGGAGCAGCTAGCAACTGCTGAGTCCCTAACGTCACCGCTATACAGCCAAGAAAGAAGGAAGGGGATTTAAGCTATAGCGGCTGGGCTACCGTTACTACTGTACAATTACAACCATCAACAGTTTACAACTCACACATTGTGTATAATGTAGGCCGAGTGATTGAATTGATACCTGTAAATCTGGCTCCCTGACTGTGCTGGCTGTATTGGCGGGCCCGAATCCCTGCCAAAAACAATGTCAGGTTCATCTCCAGGAGGACGAACAAAATATGTGTCCAGTTTTTGTAATTTCGCCTTATCTTGCTCTCTTTTTCCTTTTTTTTGCGCTTTGCCGCTCCGCTTTTATGTTTATATGATCTGCCACTCATGTTTACTCCGAAATAACACCTAGCATGTAGCCTACTCTGTTGACAAGTGACTGATGATGACGTTGGTGGACAGTTGATGACGATTTTACCCAAAATACACTTGGAGACAATATCAGCAATCCACTTGTTAATTTGCACGTCGTAAAGTAAAATGTGAGAGTGAAAAAAAAGCCAGTCATACAGCACACGTTTTTATTCAATATTTTACACCTAAGACTTCACTTAGGCTACGTCAGTCTTGTAAGTTTTTAGCAACCATGACTCATCCTGACTGGGGCAACCTATACAACCTCACATTGCATTCATACAGCAACAGCATTGAAAATTTCGGGAGAGGCCCGCCCACTCTCCCAAGCAAGGCAGCAGGACCAGGTCCGCCAGGCCCCTGCTCCGACCGGGCCCCTCTGGGGCCCGGGCCGGGGGCGTGTCGCCCACCCAGCCCCCCCCGAAGCTCCGCCCCTGCTCCTCCCTATAGATCCATCCCTTGACCCGTTAGAAAAGGTGAATTACCAAGTACGCTTTACTAAATAGCCTAACTAAAATGCAATTAAACCGGTTATCAAAATCTTCTCAGTGGAATTTTTGGTGTTCATAAATGCAACAACCAGCTCTACAACAGTTAAAAGCAAGAAACGTACTGTGTGGTCAATAGAGCTCTGGTGTAGCACATAGACTGTAGAGTTTAAACTGACGAAATATAGACTGTATTTAATACAGTTTAAAATGACTAAATATAGTCTGTATATCATACAGTTTAAGCTGACTTAACATAGACTGTATGTCATACTGTTTAACTGACTTAACATAGACTATATCATACTGTTTAACTGGCTTAATATAGTCTGTATATCATACCGTTTAAGCTGATCCTAACATAGACTGTATATTATACTGTTTAAACTGACTTAACATTTAACACAGATTCAACAGACTTTCCATACGTATACATTGGTGGAAACTATGGCAGACGTTTTCACACCAAAGAAAACGTCTACCAAACAAATACAAGAGTATAGTTGATAATTAGACTGTGTATTCGATTAGAGTTTTTTTTGTATATCTGGCATCCCTTATACCGATTTGTGAACTCAGGATTGATGCTATCAATGAATTCGGTCAGCCACCTTCTCTGCAGGGAAAAGGCAACAACAATCCATCCTCCCACCACGGTCGTGTTTTGATTCGGAGAGTGAACGGAGAGGAGGGAATGTCCACAGACGCTTCTTTGTGTTTTCTCTGTGTTTCAACATTGCTGGAAACAGTTTGGATATTTGAATGCATAAATATCGCATATTATACCTTTTGATAGGACAAATGAAATGTATATATGCCATTTTGTGGACATCCTAATCCAAATCATCGCCTAACAGTGGTGGCCCCAGTGGGACTCGTACTCACAACCTTGGCTGTGTCAAATGCCGTACACAGCAACCAGTCGAGCAAGGCAAGACCACTCTACTTTCCAAATAACCCAAATAGTCATATTTTCTGTCTTCCTTTTTTGCCGAATCACATGATGCACAAGCACACTGGATAATATCCTGACCCTATTAGCTTAAAGGTTAATGGTTATCTAATGTTTGTATACTAAGGAGGCGGTTACTGTCACTCAGCCTCCGGCCCTGGTTCCCTGGCAGCTAATTATGCTCTTCTTCAGTGATCGGAGCACCACTCTCTGCCCACTTGTGTGTGTGCGCGTGTGTATTGGTGTTTTTGTGTGCGCACGTGTGTTTGTGTGTTTGTTGGCCTTTTATCTGTTGATGTGTGTATGAGTGTCAGGGATCAGAGTGTGCGCGTGTGCGTGCTAGCGTGCGTGCGTGCGTGCGTGTGTGTGCGTGTGCTTTTCAATTTAGGTTTTGTTTTTGACAGAGGAGGACAATACTCTTTCACTTTTTTGTGGGGAGTCCCCAAAGAGCTCTCTCTCTCTCTCTCTCTCTCTCTCTCTCTCTCTCTCTCTCTCTCTCTCTCTCTCTCTCTCTCTCTCTCTCTCTCTCTCTCTCTCTCTCTCTCTCTCTCTCTCTCTCTCTCTCTCTCTCTCTCTCTCTCTCTCTCTCTCTCTCTCCCATCATCTCAGCGAGACATGCCAGCTTCCTGACAGTAGAAAGGTGTACTGGAACGGAATTCTAAAATATTAGTCTGTGCAAGTGTCTCGTCTCCGCCAGGTTTCCTTTGTCCTGGCTCGGCCCCTCCATTTTAACTGTGATCCATGTTTCCCATGGATGCCAGGGAGAAGCATGAGTGTGCAGTCTAATTTACAACCGCATTCTTGCCAGTTCTGTCAACTCTGCAGGGCTACATAGCCCTCCCCCACACACACACACACACACCTCCTACAGTACAGTCTGCAAAATATGGGCTTGCTTCCAAGTTGTTGATTTTGCCTTTTATTCTTTAACCCTCTCTCTAACCCTAAGCCTGTTGTTCAACGGTCATGTGTTGCGATCTTACATTCCTAGCTGTTTTTTTGCATTGATTAAATTATCTATTTATTTATTTTTATGGGCACATTGGCCACACATGTTGTTAGTATAAGCTAAGGAAGGATAAAAAATGATAAGTACAGACCAGCAGTGTGAAAGAAAACTAAAGGCAATGCTTTTTTCCAAATCAACTATAAAAAAGAGAATAATTCACAAATACTAGACCTACTTAGTGTTTTACAAGTGGCTCTGCAACCAACTATTCTCTAAAGGAAACCCACACTCTTATTCTGTGTAAAAAAAAAAAAAAAAAAACGATTTCAGAGGATATTTTTTAATATTACTGCCAGAAGACATATGGATGAGCACTTTTCCAAAATGGTGACCCCCCCGCTCCAACCTTCCTCAGTCACGTCCCACGTATCTTCCCCGCTCCTACGTGGGATTCAGCTGCATGGTGACAGGGAGGGGCCAGGGATCTAGTCCTCCAATCAGGGAGTCCTTCTGGTCTGATGACACTACGGGAGGATCCCAAGAGGACCATATGAAAGAAAAAGACCTGGAGCAGAATTGATTGTTATTTCTTGTGTTTCAAGGTGAGGCTGTCTGTCTAGCAACAAGCGAGTCCAGGGCTTTCACATGGCAGTGCGACGTCACCAGCCTGCATAGACATTGTATTTCATGCGGCAGCCATGCACCTCCTTAAGTGCACTTTCGGGAATTGTCGAGAGTAGTAAGAGGTGTTTGAAAACAAGGTGCAAAGTTCTGGGTTTCGATCCGCGATGTCTGCTGTCTACCCTTAGGCATCCTTCAGCACAGATGCCTACCTGCTGATTAATGATGTAAACAAAGACAATTCACTCTTGTTATCAAAGTGCCCTTTGATAAAAGCTTCTGCTGACGCACTTGAGGAAGAAATATCAGTCAGGCATCACCGCTGATCGGTCTCACAAGTCGGGTCTGAAGGCGAGTCTCTCGTCTCGGGGTGTTGCTTAGCGTAAGAAGGCAGACTTTCCTCTGGTCCCCTCTTTGCATTGAAGGGGATGTTCTGTCCTGCACCGTTTCTCGCAGATGTTCTGCGCTTCTCAGAGACCCCAAGATCGTAGGACCGCACCGCTGCTCATCTAGCTAGGTCAGAAGAGAGCCAGGCGCTCCCCTGTGGTGCTTTCGATTAACCTGTCAACAATGATTCACTCCGCTCTCCCTGTTCGCGCTAACCCAGTTCGTACCGAGGCCGGTTGTGTAAGAAGTTATTATTGACGGAATCCACGGATAGAAAAAAGCAAACATCCATAGTTGAAACGTTAGCTTTTATAAAAATCTTTTGATTCCTAGATTCCCGGTGGCGTGTGTTGTGTTTGCGAGGGTTGTTATTTTCTCCTGGAAAACAATACATCTCCTTTTCATCTGGCCAGTGTGTGCCTGATACTACGTGTGTGCAGGTGTGTGTTTAGTCACAGTTCGCACAGGGAGGTAAATCCAATTGCAGAGATCAGCAATTGGAGTCTGGGTAGGTGCGAAGGGAAACTGAGCTGCAGGAACCCACTCAGACAGAAACAAGGCTACGGCCAAAACAAGGAGCCAACAAACGTGAGTGAAAAATAAAAAAGTGAGTGAAAAGTGAAGAATATTAGTAATTCAGACCACGACACAACTGGGGTTAGGGCAGGATCCTTACACTTGTGTGTACACTTGAGTTTGTGTGTGTGTGTGTGTGTGTGTGTGTGTGTGTGTGTGTGTGTGTGTGTGTGTGTGTGTGTGTGTGTGTGTGTGTGTGTGTGTGTGTGTGTGTGTGTGTGTGTGTGTGTGTGTGTGTGTATGAATTGCCTTGTCCTTATAATCAAGCCTCCCAGTGGGGTTTCCCCGCGGCGCTGTCATTGGCTGAGCCGGCTGGAAGAGCTGCCACTGTGCAGCAGCCATTTAGATCGGCGGGGAGGCGGAGAGATTTACAGCCTCCTACCTGTTGGTTTAATCAAGGGAATTATGACCACACTGCTGGATGTTACCCAGAATAGCTCTCCACACACACACACACACACACACACACACACACACACACACACACACACACACACACACACACACACACACACACACACACACACACACACACACACACACACACACACACACACACACACACTTACTGAGGCACCTACACATTAGCCCATGCATACCAACTTAGATACACTAACACCCCCACACAAGCATGCTTACACCCACACGTACACACACACACACACGCACACACAGTCTCTCTCTCACACACACACACACACACACACACACACACACACACACACACACACACACACACACACACACACACACACACACACACACACACACACACACACACACACACACACACACACACACACACACACACACACACACACACACACACACACACACACACACAGTCTCTCTCACTCTCACTCACACACAAACACACAGAAGTGCATTCTCACACACAGGCACATTCATGTGTGCACACACACTTTGTTAAGCCCCCACATGGGCGAGCAACAGTAGTGAGGTCGTTTCAGGGGGAGAGGTGTTATGTTGTATTTATGCTAATCACTGTCACGTTGTTTACGCTCTAGAGGTATTGCATCATGTTGTTTTTGCTTCCAATTCTCTCGATACGGTATTGGTGGCTTTGAGGTTGGAGGATGTGATTGCCACATCAACAACTGTTGTATGACGTGGGATTACTGTGTGTACAAGGACTCAAAGAATGGTATACAATTTATAACAATCTTGAATGGGCTCTGGTTTAAATGGTCTTTTAGGGCCCGTGGTGTTGGGAATACCACCAGGGATGAAGCCTTTTAAAATACGACCGAAAGAAAATGCAAAAGATTTTCTAAGAATTTTCCATGATGTCCATTTTTCATTCCCCTCTCTCTCCGTCTCTCTCCCTGTGTGTCTCTTCTGCGATGGCCTGCTGCCAAGTTCCCACTGAAATGCTCATCCCGACATAAATACGCTACTATAGACATGGATAGCCTTTTTTGGTGCAGAGCCAACCATCTCTCTCCCTTTGACTCACTCACTGTCTTTCTCTCCATCTATCTTTTTATGTTTGTGTGTGTGTGTGTGTGTGTGTGTGTGTGTGTGTGTGTGTGTGTGTGTGTGTGTGTGTGTGTGTGTGTGTGTGTGTGTGTGTGTGTGTGTGTGTGTGTGTGTGTGTGTGTGTGTGTGTGTGTGTGTGTGGGGGGGTTAAGAGAGGCTGGGGAAAGGCGGCTGACCTGTTGTGACCACTTGAGCTGTATTAGAAGATGGGAGGGAGAGCAAGAGAGAGAGAGCGAGCGACAGAGGGAGAGACAGACAGAGAGAGAGAGGGAGAGCAGAGAGAG
>OLKM01000791.1:216358-222088 GCA_900291075.1 Melanogrammus aeglefinus
GGTTTGGCATTAAAGCATCTGAATCCAGATCCAGTCGGTAACACTTCATAATAATGTTATATATGTCACTTATAAGCCTTCGGTAACTGATTAACTAATCATTCACAAATCATTGATATCCAATTATATGACATAAGGCATGAAGTGCTTTGTTTAAGTTCCCCTACTTTACCACCAGTTGTGATCTTGATTAGCCATCACAAACTATTTTAAAATCGACCCCCCTAGTTTGAAATCGATGCAGCATCAAGGAAGATAAGAATGGAGATTCTTACGCGAATCGACTTTCTTTCCCCTTCGCTATGAGGTTCATTCACATTTCAAAGAGACGTTCATTTCCATGTTAATGGAATGTCGTCCCACACGCTTCACTTGGGTTGTATTTCAAGATCATCAACATCAACATTGAGATCAACGTCACGGAGCAACTCTAATGTGAAGCTCTTCACTCTTTGTGAGTGCTGATCACAGGGGTCTTGTTTACCAGATCCATTGGCCCAATGGCTGCATAGCTTTGTGTGTGTGTGTGTGTGTGTGTGTGTGTGTGTGTGTGTGTGTGTGTGTGTGTGTGTGTGTGTGTGTGTGTGTGTGTGTGTGTGTGTGTGTGTGTGTGTGTGTGTGTGTGTGTGTGTGTGTGTGTGACCCTTATCTGTCGATGGGAAAAGATGCTGTTTGGAGCCATGTGTTCCCTGCTTAAGCCAAAGTGGTGCATGGGGGGGGGGGGGGTCTATAAATAAATGCTAGGTCCCCATTCTGAGACTTGAATGTGTGTGCACTTGTGTCTGTGTGCGTGTGTGTGTGTGTGCGAACGTGTCCAGTCCACACACGCACAAAAAAAGCAAAAGACCTCCCTTAACAAACAAATACCACACAGATGTCCACACATTAGTCAACAGCCTAGCTAGGAGCTATAGGCTATTTGCTATAGTTTTTCTTTTTTTTTTAAAACAAAGCCACCCCCCACCTTCAGCGCCTACCCTCCCCACCCTTCCAGTTCCCCACCTTTATTCCGTGGAGGGAAGGCCATAAGAGGAAACGTTGCTTAGAAAGGAATAAAGGTGACCAGGATAAATGACCTGTGGCTCTTTCATCTCTTGAGTGTTTTTAAAGCACATCACACACACACACACACACACGCACGCACACACACACACACACACACACACACACACACACACACACACACACACCACACACACATCACAGCACACACACCACACACACACACACACACACACACACACACACACACACACGAAGGCAGCCTTCAGAGCATGTAACCCCTGCACCATTGATCCGGTCAGGGCGCTCCCATCTTCAGCATATAGATCCATAGGGGGGTCCGTGTGTTGAGGGTTTAGCCCAGCAGGGATCGCAAAATCTGGGGAATCACTTAACCCCCTGGTCCTATCTCTGCCTCTCCTGCTCCCCGGAGCTCCCCTCTCTCTCTATATGGACATGTTCTGTCTCAGCGGCTGGAGAAAAGCACTCCGTTCCCCCAGCGCGCCTTATCAGCTCTAACAGGGCACATGTCCTCTGTTAATAGGTACTTATTTGGGCAACAGAAGAAATCCCATGTTTCTGGATCTCCTTTTTCCCCGGTGTTTTTTTTAGTTGTTGCACCCTTCTGTCTGGCGCCATTCCTCATTCCTCTCTCTCTCTCTGTCTGTCTCTCTGTCTGTCTGCTCTGTCTGTCTGTCTGTCTGTCTGTCTGTCTGTCTGTCTGTCTGTCTGTCTGTCTGTCTGTCTGTCTGTCTGTCTGTCTGTCTGTCTGTCTGTCTGTCTGTCTGTCTGTCTGTCTGTCTGTCTGTCTCCCTCGCTCTCTGTCTTTCTGTCTCTTTTTCCCTTTCTAAATCTCTCTCTCTCTCTCTCTCTCTCTCTCTCTCTCTCTCTCTCTCTCTCTCTCTCTCTCTCTCTCTCTCTCTCTCTCTCTCTCTCTCTCTCTCTCTCTCTCTCTCTCTCTCTCGCCGGTCACCTGGTGAAACAAAGGTTTGGGTGTCGTTTTATCCACAGACGTCATGGGAATTCGGACGTATCCCGACGAATCCAAACCAAAGCGGTGAAAAACGGGCCAAGTTTAAGAAGTGAAGGGACCCTGTATAATTCTGCGGTGAAGAGGAGATAGGAAGACAGCCACTGTAAACCATCGCTATCATCACTCATGTCCCCGCTGAAGGAAAGCACAAACAATCCAGCCAAACCCGGGTACGAATCGTCAGTTGACCCCAAGTGCGATCGCCCCCCCTGCGCTGGGGGTTTATAGTTAGACCGGATCCTTCTAATGTTATGTTCCATGGCTTACAAGTTGAGACCCCCCACAATTGAAATACTGTACACTCATTCACCTAGGATATAAATATCTACTTTAATCACATTAAAGTAGATCGGATATTTATATCCTTTTGATTTTGTTCATGGAAGCCATTGTTATCGACTGAGGCAGGTGTGCGAAACAGATGCCGTCCTCTGTCAATAAACGCTTGGAGCCGGAGTTGTTATGTTTCTTGCTTTGTTTTCCCCTACATTTGAATTTGTTGGACGGTACGTAAAATAAACAACTGGTGTTGTATCAGCATCACTACAAATAACTAAACAGGAAAGAAAACTAAACAAAGACAGAAAACCCCAGTAGGAATCCTCGACGGAATGGAAGAGGGAAGCACATACACCACAACGTTTATAGCTTTGTTGGCTTTGTCAAGGAAATACAGTAGAGAGGTCAGCGTGTACGACGTTTCACCTTTTTATTATGTTATTATTAAAACACTTTTGACTCCCTCAAACACACGTATGGTGGCATGTAGCTCGGTTGCCTGGTAACCGCGAGGTTGGTAGTTTGCTCCCCGGCTCCTCCTAGCTGAGTGTTGAGGTGCCTCTGAGCATGACGCACCACCCTAACTCCTCCCGACGAGCTGGCTGTCGCATGGCATGGCTGACAACGCCGTCGGTGTGCAAATGTTTGCATGAATCGGTGAATGCTAGGGAAATAATGTAAAGCGCTTTGGACGGCAACTGGTTATATAAAAGCGCTATTTAAATGCAGTCCACTTACCAGTCCATTTACCATGTATTATTCCATCTTCCATAGTGCCAAGATTATTAAGCAATAGGCCTACTGTAGTTTACGGACGTGCCTTGAATGCATCCAGACGCCTGATGTCCAATAAGCTATCATTTCGGGAAACGTCATTGCTTGGTTGCGTTTGGCTGTCTGTTGTCATACAATGCCGACTGCGGCGAACACTCGTTTAGCTAACCTCATTACGTAAGCTAATTCATCCTGCAAATTAACATTAGTCGAGCCCCTGCGCTACAATGCTATCGATCAGGCCACGATTGAGTTAGCCGAAGCCTGCGGGGAACGCTGGAAACCTGATCAAGTCAGAGGGAGTAGATTGATCGTCACGATGAATGGCTTTTATGATACGCTCTGGGTTCCAGGCATGAGTCAGGTCATGAGAGAGAGGCGGGTTTCCCCGGTTGAAGCAGCTTTGTTGATGGGTTTTTCTTTCCTCGTATTTTCTTCTACTGTAGCAGAGCATTTATTTATGTCTTCCAACATTGTGTTTTCTCTTTATTACATTACAAATCATAGCCCAATAGAACAAGGCTGATAACAATCAACCTAATCAATAACATTAGGTTTAAATCATTTTGGCTGTACATAATAGATAGATTCATCTTTTATTTTCAACTAGGAGGAAACTTGCCTTTGGCTTCACATAACATATGACGCATGCATAAAAAAACAAAACAAGTTTTTGGTTTAACTGGACCCTGTGGTTTAACTGAATCACGGGGATAAACAGTGGCATTCATAAAAATCATTAGAATATCACTACCAGACCATGCAGATATACATGTGTTTTGTGTAACAATGACCACTGCTACACGCCACCTAGGTGCTTTGTCGGCGCTCCTCCATTACAAGAACACAGGACTATGTGTGTTGGATCTGCTTTAGTGTTAGAGTTTTTTATGATAATGAATGCAGGAAGCAGGTGATCCATGGCTGCCGTTGCAGGAGATCTCCCAAGTGTGTGTGTGTTGATGGCTGGTTGAACCTGTTTGCACACATGGATTTCTTAAAGGAACAACAGCAGTACAGCCTCACCCAGCCCCAGAGTCCAATCAGGCTGAATCAGGCCAGGGCAGCGCTGCTTAAACCAGCCATCATAAACACACGTGTGTGTGTTATTTTTTTTCATGACCATGTTGGGGCAAACCTGGGCCAAGTCAACCCCCTTACCCTCTTAAGTCCAGGTTGAACTCACCGGGGCGAAACCTAACCCTCGACCACACTCAATCTGGTCTCCAACGAGCCCTTTCACACCGCAACGCACACACCAGCACACAAACATGGACCCACAAGAGCACAGACGCGCACAAGCACACCAGCACGGACGCATACACGCATGGACACACACAATCACAGACGGACACAAGCACAGACAAACACAAGCACAAATGCATACACAGCACAGAATGCACAGAAGCACAGACACACACACGCACAAGAATGGACGCACAAAAGCACAGACGCACACAATGGCCAGCGAGCGAAACAGGAACAGTCTGTTGGCCGTGATGTAACGGAGTCATTTTGGGATAATTTTGTTCTCTGAGTCCACAGGCATTCCTCTTCTCCAGACCAAAGTTACCTAAACTTCCCAGCGCAACAAATTAGCCCGCTTCCTCTGGGCGGCCTCCAGCCAGCTCCTCGCCTCACCTCCGGGCCCCACGCAGCATCCATTTATAACGCCGCGAGATTTAGGATCTGAACGCCGGGCCTGGCGCTACATAACGTTCCTCGCACGCCCCACGCTGGAATCAGTGGGGACGGGGGGGACGGGGGGACGGTGGGGACATCGCTTGCTTCCTCCACCCGTTTAACTTTGAGGTTAATCGTCCGAAGCACGGGAAAGGAAAATCCTTTTTTTTTCTGGAGAGATGGGGTTGTCTGAAGGTTGTGTTTTCAGTTGGATTTGAAATAGAAGTGTCTACGACTCAGAAAGAGAAACCGAGGCTGCAGGACAAAACGATTGCAAGAATGGCAACGCCGTGTTGAGTTGAGGATGAATGACAATGCGGGAATTTGCGTCAAACAAACTTTCAAGGTCCAACAGAAACTTTTTCGCTAGAGATTCCATCATGTACGTTCGCAACTAGTGCTTATCTAACAAGCTTAACACCAGCGCATTATGTGTGTGTGGGTGCGGCGGAAAACGGCTGGTCGCATGGCGATGTAGAGAAATAAACATTGGATCCTCCAGAAAAACAATCCGCCTTCATGAATCATGACGAGGCTATGCGCACACCACTTGCGTCTGTTGATATGTACAGGCGATCGCGGGATAGCGCACGTCTGCCTAACGCGGGCAAGTGTAGCTGAAGTATACGCGGCAAAGCCAAGTGCACCGCTATCTTCCATACTTATGGGATCCCGCCCCCTGTGTATGTGTTGGTTTAGGCCACTGCACGCACACACAGACACAACACACACACATACGGCCCACACAGACACACTTACGCACACACACAGTCATAACGCAGCACTTTCATAAACACACACGATACAGTCCAACAGAGCCGTTCTGTAAAATAGCTCTGATGTTGAATGTTGATAACCCGGGGGACAACCCTCAACATTCCCATTAACCCCCTCACCCCTTCTCCCTCCTCCCCTCCCTGCCCTCCGCTGCCCTCCCTCCGCTCCCGTCGCCTCCCTCC
>OLKM01000792.1:0-60922 GCA_900291075.1 Melanogrammus aeglefinus
ACAGACAGGGAGATACACAGACAGACACAGGAGACAGAGTGAGAGAGAATGAGAGGGGAGAGAGGGAGATTAGGGAGAGAGAGAGAGAGAGAGAGAGAGAGAGAGAAGAGAGAGAGAGGAGAGAGAGAGAGAGAGAGAGAGAGAGAGGAGAGAGAGAGAGAGAGAGAGAGGAGAGAGGGAGAGAGGACAGCAATAGAGAGAGGGAGAAGAGAGAAAAAGAGAAGAGACGTGAGACAGATAGATGAGAGGTAGAGAAGAGAGAATAGAGAGAGAAGTGTGTGGTGTGTGTGTGGTGTGTGTGTGTGTGTGTGTGTGTGGTGTGTGTGTGTGTGTGTGTGTGGTGTGGTGTTGTGTGTGTCTGTGTGTGTGTGTGTGTGTGTGGTGGTTCTGTGTGTGTGTGTGTGTGTGTGGTTGTTGCTGTGTGTGTGTGTGTGGGTGTGTGTGTGTGTGTGTGTATGTGTGTGCGTGTGTTTTTGTGTGTGCGTGTGCATGCTTGCGCCGTGATGTGTGTGTTGTTTGTTGGTGTGTGTGTGTGTGTGTGTGTGTGTGTGTGTGTGTGTGTTGTTGTGTGTGGTGTGGTCCCACATGGGTTTAAATCCCACGTAGTTCGACATGCTAGTTCCTCTGAACTCAGAAAAGTTGCCAGACAGCTTCGGCCCGCATCCTGGACGCCACAGCACCTCAGTGAGTGGCCCGTGCGTTTACTGCAGCAAACAGCATCTCCTCCGCGTCCCCCAAACAACCACCGCACTGACAGCATAGCCCTCCTCCCCGCCGCCCCGCCCCTCTCTGCGTGGGCCTCCCTCCTAGGTGCAGCACACAACCAGAAAGGTGCAAACAATTGCGTCGTTCATCAACACTGTTTATCGTTTGATCCGCTATGATGGATGCTGTGTTAATACAAACCTAACGTAGCGTATATACCCTGCCCAGGGTCCCGTGAAGGGGTACGATTACAGAGCAATCTCATTCATTCGAGGGGGCTTGTAGCGGAAAATAGGACAGCAGCCGTTCTCTTTCTTTTCCGCACCGCATTTCTGGATGTAATGCTTGTGTAGAAAAGACATAATTTAGTAAGATAAGAGCGCTAAATGGCAACCTGCTGTGTGGCAGAGGCGGGGCCAGGACTCTGCTTTTACAAGTTCCAACGCCATCCAACTGACTGTAAGAAGGCCACTAGTTGTGGAGGTCCCACAAAGTGGCTCGCACGCACGCACACATAAACACACACGCAGACAGACACACACACGCACACAGGCGCGCACACACACACACACACACACACACACACACACACACACACACACACACACACACACACACACACACACACACACACACACACACACACACACACACACACACACACAGTTTCCTTCAGTGAAAGTTTGTCCCTGTTGAATGCATGGTGTTGCCATCACACACACTAACACACTCATCTGCACAACAGGTGCGTTGTTTCAATAAAACAAATACGGCTCAGTGTCGACTCTGTCCAGATTTACCGGAGGTGAACATAGAGTTAGGACACATTCATTAGGCCTGATATGAAGAAGGAGGAGGGCTTCATGGGTGCTGCTACACCCGCATCAAGCAGGGATGTCTTTACTGTTAAACAAAATCAGGGGAAAACTCAAGGCAGTTCTTCCCTCCACTTTGGCTGTGTCTCCAGGCGCGCGTGTGTTAAATACTGGGGCCACCGAGTTGGGGGGCCCTCTCCACGCCACGCACAAAAACACCATACACACACAGACACACCACACACACACATTTATTCTACAGATGCTAAGTAGCAAGATGGCCACCTCAAGCCCCTATCATTCCATGATGTGGCCATGCAAGGGGGGAATGGGATGTGTGTGTGTGTGTGTGTGTGTGTGTGTGTGTGTGTGTGTGTGTGTGTGTGTGTGTGTGTGTGTGTGTGTGTGTGTGTGTGTGAGATGGGGGTGTGTGTTGTGTGTGGTGGTGTATGTGTGTGTGTGTTTCGTGTTGTGAAGGAGGAGGGAGGGGTTCTCCTCTGGCTCTGGTGGCGGATCTCCCCCGACTGTGCCCATCTGAGGCAGAGGAAAAGCGACCCCAGGGAAGCTCCATTAGTTCCGGGGACAGAGGCTTGGCCTGTGTGGCCCTGCGCAGAGCGGAGCGAGAACACCAGGGCACATGCAACACTCACGCACTGTGAACCATTTCCTCTTCCCCTGGCTCCCTGCCTCCCTCTATCTTACCTTCTCTCCCTCCTCTCTCTCTCTCTCTCTCTCTCTCTCTCTCTCTCCTTCCTCCTCTCTCTCTCTCTCTCTCTCTCTCTCTCTCTCTCTCTCTCTCTCTCTCTCTCTCTCTCTCTCTCTCTCTCTCTCTCTCTCTCTCCTCTCTCTCTTCTCTCTCTCTCTCTCTCTTCATTCCATCTCCTTCTCTCTACCTCTCTCCTCCTCCCTCTCTCTTCCCTCTATCTCTACCTCTCTCTCTCTCTCTCTCTCTCTCTCTCTCCACTCTCCCTCTCTCTACCTCTCTCTCTCCCTCTCGCTACCTCTCTCCATCTCCCTCTCCCTCTCTCTACCTCTCTCCCTCTCCATCTCCTTACCTCTCCCCCTCTTCCTTTCTCCTCCTTACCTCTACCTCTCCCTCTCTCCCTCCCTCCCTCTCCCTTTCACTGAGTCCTCTGAACACAATCAGACCGTTGGAAAGCGCTTGGCCGGTGGGCAGAACTTCCTGCTCCTTGTGTGTGAAGCTGTGAAGTAATGTCGTTTTATTTGCAGATGAATGCGGAAAGTTCCTGTTTCTTTGCTTTTTTCATCTCTTTGTGAGTTCGGTCGGAAACACTGGAATTAGATTGACCTGCTGCATCCATAATCCAGTCACTAGAACATCTGCGAGCTGTGAATGCACGGTTGTACTCTGTGAGTCGTCACGCGTTAGATAACGCAGACGTAATAATTACAACAATGAAATAACCAAACTCTGATTGTTCTTTTGTGCGACGGCAAAGCAGAGCGTGTCCTGGAGGACACAAAAGAGAAACCGCTGGCTTATAATTACCCAGAGAGGGCCCTCCACCTCCTCCTCCCACCTCCTCCCACCTCCTCCCACCTCCTCCCAGATCCACACCAGGCATAATGCATTCAGGACCTCTCCCCAGCAATGGGCCGTCGGAGCAGCTGAACTGCAGGCGACCCAGAGTTGTCCAGCAGAGCGTTTGAGAAGAAGATTGTGTTCACATCAAAGACGGGCCCTGAAGGGCGCGGGGGGGGGGGGGGGGCCGCCTCCCGAGAGGGGAAGCCCCTACAGAGCTTGATTAATTCACATCACGGTGTTTCTCCAGACCAAATTAAGCAGACACCTCTGTTCCCTGTTGTGTGGAGGAGGCCGCCCCGTCCTCGCCAGTCTCTCCCGGCGCGTCTACAATAACCAGGGAGGGGACAAAGACAACAAATGTGTTCCGCCTGGCGAGCGTGGCCCCTGTTGTCCACTGACCCCTGGCTCCATTAATTACAAAGTGGTGTATCTCCTTCACACCCCAAGGATGTGAGAGTCGTCCACTTCCTGTGAATTATAACTCAGATGGCTCCTCATCTTCGACCTGTGTGGCATCCTCTCCCTCCCTCTTTTTTTTTTTTGTCAACTTTTGAATGACTTTTATTGTCAGGCAAAACGTTTGACGTTTGAGGAAGTGTTTGTGATGATTTTAGGCTTTGATAGCTCATCTGGCTTCACGTTAAAACTGATATTTTTCTCATTGCTTATTTTTTAAAGTTTTAAGGAAAGCTGCAGTACCACACTCGTTAACCATCGATAATAATGTGGAGAACTCCCGTGTATTTTACGTGCCATTGACTTATTTGAGACTAAACTATTTCACATGTTTCGGGAATCGTCCCTCATCCCACAAAATCTGCCTTGACTCGAAGTCATGTGAGTGGTTAGTGTTTTGTGCATTAGCTTCAGCTGGTGGGTCTGGGGCGGTCGGCATGGGTTATCTGGCTAGGCTGGCTGTCACTCACGCCCCCATTGAGTTCTGACGCGGCGACTGGTGAGTCTTCCGTTGTTTTCAATCAGAGTTCTCTTCAGTCCAGCCAGGTGGAATTTACAGAGCTCAGCTGCACTGTTAACACACACTTATAAAATATGGGAGGAGAAACAACATAAGTTCATTTTTATTACGTGTATTACAGAAATATGTTCACAATATATAGTGAATATTATCTATACTTTTAGAAACAACGATACATAAAATTACGGCTTATAAATCTCTCTCTTATATATAATATAACTGCTATATATATATATTATATATATATATATTATATATAATATAATATGTATATATAATATATATATATATATATATATATATATTATTATCATATATATACACAGATAGCATGTTATAACATGTTAAATTTTTTATTGAAATCATTATTTTATATTCTTGAATTCACTGGTTTGTATTTACAGTTTGGTTTGAAAACCGTTTTTTTCTGCTGTACTAGAAGAGGGAAGAAAACCGTTGGAATAACCTTTATTCAGTCCACCAAACAGAACAAGATTTATACCCTGTCCGCCCCCAACACAACAGGTGTCCTGAATGGGCCTGGGCGTGTGTGTGTGTGCGTGTGTATGTGTGTGTTGTTGTTTTTGTATGTGTGTAGGTGTATGTGTGTGTATGTGTGGGCCCCTGTGTGTGGGTTTGTTTGTGTGTGTGTGTAAGTGTATGTATGTATGGGCCTGTGTGTGTGAGTGTGTGCGTGCATGAGTGCCTGCCTGCCAACGTGCGTATGTGTGTGCATGCGCACGTGTGTGTGTGTGTGTGTGTGTGTGTGTGTGTGTGTGTGTGTGTGTGTGTGTGTGCGTGATGGGGGGGTTGTTTCTCGGTAAACAACCTGAAAGGGGCCGTTGTTTCTCGGTTTAAACAACCTGAAAGGGCCTGCGATTTCCTAATCACAAGAGAGTGTCATTTACGCCCCTGTTCACCGGGGCAACGTGCGTCCACGCTGAGCTATCGACCGGGGGCAGGGAGAAAGCGGGGGCCGCTACAGCTAGGTGACAGACGTGTGACAGTGTACCGCCATCGATCGGCCGGGCTGTGCGGGGGGTCCCTCGGTATATCTCCCCTGGTGGAGCGGCTTCCATCAAGCGCTCTCTCATGTCTGATAATTGATGGACCGACCGGGCCCTGCTTCCTGCCCTGACCCCGTCACACGACGGAACACCATTAGGGATGATATTATCAGGTTAGGCCACGCATGACATGGCAGGCTCAGATGCCTGTATCATTCATCCGGAAGTGTGTCTGTTTGTATGTGTGTGTTGTGTGTGTGTGTGTGTGTGTGTGTGTGCTGTGTGTGTGTGTGTGTGTGTGGTGTGTCGTGTGTGTGTGTGGTGTGTGTGTGTGTGTGTGTGTGTGTGTGTGTGTGTGTGTGTGTGTGTGTGTGTTTCTGTGTCTGGATGTGCATCCGGTGTCTTGGTGTGTGTGTTGTGTGTGTGTGTGTGTGTGTGTGTGTGTGTGTGTGTGTGTGTGTGTGTGTGTGTGGTGGTGTGTCTGTCTGTCTATCTGGATGTGTTTGTGTGTTTGTGTTTGTGTGTGGTTGTGCGTGTCTGAATCTGGGTGTGTGTGTGTGTGTGTGTGTGTGTGGTGTGTGTTGTGTGTGTGGTGTGGTGTGTGTGTGTGTGTGTGTGTGTGTGTGTGTGTGTCAGAGTGTGTGGACAGAATGTAAATCGTATGTGTGTCAACAAGTCCAACTCAGCCTTTCTCATGCTTTTTTCTTTTTTTTCTTGCTAATTCTCGTATCAAACCCTCTATTGTGTTGAGTCGGCTACACACCACAGCTCCTGCCCTGTCAATGACCAGCATAACTATCTCAATCCATTCCGTTATTATATGATTTACTTAGGTTTCCACCTCTAATCTAATTATTTTGGGTAACTATAATGCAATTTAGGCATTACTTCTTATGGGCCTTTGGGACATATAGTTCCTTGTGACCGTGTCGCTAAAGCTCCTGTTTTGATCCCAGAAGTTTCTGTACTCTATTACTCTATGGGAATCATCATGTTTCAGGGGAATAGAATTAACGTGACAACAAGACGGCCTACTTATGAGCACTAAATTGCTACGACAAGCTTCTTAAATCCATTTTCCCCTCTGATTCGACTCAGCGGGCTGAACGATATCCCAGTTCTTCATTCATATTTCAGGGGGAAAAAAAGGGAAAAACGAACACAAATCTCACAAATTGGCTGCTGTCTCTTCTTGTTAAAGTCTGGAGATTTATGTTCGTGCCAAAACCACAAGGCCCCTTCAGCCCACTCGATAAACTGACACAAGTGTTCATTTCCCCATGTGTCTCTCGCAGTTATGCCTTAATCAAACCTGACTCTGTCCACTGTCTGACGTTTTATGTGCTATTCATTATCGAAATTATGATTCTTATTAGATTATGTTTGTTGATGTTTATGAAACACTGAAGGGCTGCTGCCCTGGCTCTTGGAGGGAACATGTGTAACAACGTAATAAGCCCTCTCACCAAGGCCTGGCCTCCTACGTACGGCCCGTGTGGGTCTGTGTGTATGTGGGGGAGTGTGTGTATGTGTGAGCGTGTATATGTCTGTGTGCATCTTTGTGTGCATATCTGTGTGTGTGTGTGTGTGTGTGTGTGTGTGTGTGTGTGTGTGTGTGTGTGTGTGTGTGTGTGTTGTGTGTGTGTGTGTGTGTGTGTGTGTGGTGTGTGTGTGTATGTGTGCGCGCGCTTGTGTGTGTGTGTGTACGTGTGTGGGTGGTGTGTGTTATGTTTGTGCGTGTTGTGTGTGTGTGGTGTGTGTGTACGTGCCATCTGTCCGTGCGACTGTGCGCTTGTGTAAAGGTATGCATGTGTTTATTGTGTGCATGCGTGTGTTTGTGTGTTTGTGTCATTGCGTGTGAGTCTGTGTGTGTATTTGTCTGTGTGTGTCTGTCTGTGTGTGTGTCTGTGTTGGATGGCTCTGGCTTGCCTGGTGTCCAAGTGTGTTTTAACACCTGGACCTTTGGCAAGGAACTCCCTGTGCACTGCAGCATAAAGAGCGAGTTAGAAAGCTCAACAGGACTCTGGGCTCTTCAGATGAAAGGGAAAGAGGAGAAGAATGAGGAACAACATGACATATTGAGTGTCAGCTGGAGACGGAAAAGGGCCTGTCTGAAGTATGGAAGGGGAGTTGGGTTACCGCACGTTTGAGTCTGTATCATCATAATTTAATGGCTTCGCCTCAGCCTTGATATTTGATTTCATTTTTCACTCTCGCGACGAGAAGAAGACTTATATGTATGGTTAACATATGGCCTATATTAAATTACTCATATGCTGTGTATTGTTCTGGGTGTATCGTGTGTCTTTTGCACCAGCCCATGCAACATATGTTCCTCCCCCCTTTCCTCACCTCACATATGCCATCAAAGTCACCCGATAAAACTATCCCACTACTGTGCTGAGATCAGTGACATTAAAACAGCACGTTTTACAAAGTAGACATCGTCTGTAAAACCACCGTTCAGAGAGAACACTTTTTATTTAAAAAATGTGGCCCTGGAGGCGGATGTTTGGAGTCCATAGAATATCTAAGCAATGCATGTATTTTGATAACTATTACAGCTGTTTGAACTCTTACATTGCAGGCCTACAGACTGAGTATTCCACAATGCTAGGCAGGCCTTTTGCTAAAGCTAGCGAGCTAGTCGTGAGTTTTGTTGGAGTGGCTTTGAATGGAGGCCTGAAGGGAGGGATTTTTTCAGTTGGATACTTGCAAACTCTCGCTGACTCTAACCAAATTACCCCTAACCTTAATACCCAAGTAGTTTGTGAATTACATTGTAACTGCTTGCATACTTAACTCCTAAGAAACTGTTAGAATGAAGAAAGTCTGCAAGACACTGATGGTTAACAATTAGCTTACAAGCTAGCCAACAGCTAGTCAACCGGCAAATCAACCTGCAAATCAACCAGCTAGTCCAACAGCTATTTCACCAGCTATACAACCAGTTAATCAATCACCAGCTAGTCAACCAGCAATACAACAATCTAATCAACCAGATTGACCTCAGCTTGTCAACGAGCTATAAAACCAACTAGCCAACAGCTAGTCAACCAGCTAATCAACCTGCTAGTCAACCAGCTAAAGAAATAGCTAGTCAAACAATGACCTTGACTTTGGTCACTCTAACCCCTGTAGTTTGTATCAGTATTTTGTGAAGCATGTAAGCAGTACGTATATTGGTTTAGCGGTGAGCTGCTCTCCTCAGCACCAGAAATGAAGGCTCCCCTAGCAGAAAACCTCACCCAGGGAGACCGCAGAGAGGGATAAGAAGGGTGGAACAGGGAAATCGAGAAATGTGATTCAAAATAAACGTGTAATCAAAATAAAGAAACCCTTTTCCCACCCTAAATAAATTGTTTTGTGTAAACATAGTGCATTTCTAAGGTTGTGTCAGAATATATGCAGAGACTATAAAGCAAAAAGCGATTAGAGTGCAATATTTATTTTGTTTTTATGAAAGAAAATGCCCCACAATTTTAGCACATCCCTTACAATTGCATTTGTTACCCACCATCACAACCAACCAATAGTAGTGAGCAATGTCTACATTTCTGCCCATGTTTTATACCCAAATGGCAGGCAACTCTAATGTCCAATGAAATAATCGAATGCATATTATCTGTCTTTTCTCACAGATGCATAATGAGAATAATTCCTTCCCACCTTTTGCATGTCATTCCGAATGTATCATCAATTGTATCATGTCTCTGCCTTCATCTAAATTGTATTATACCGTCAAAATTCCACACAATGCATCTTCAGCCCGGCTATTGTAGCGAGTAATTGAACATATCAGTTTAGAGAAGTTAATAAGGTCTAGTTCTGCCACGTAGGAGGCGTACATTGACAAACGGATTGCATTTACTTACTCCTGCCTCGCTTATTATCAGTAACTTGTAATATAAATATGCAAATCGCCTGCTTGAACTTTACAATCCCCCCATTCAGGCGATTCGTCTCTTTTAAAGTGTTAATTTGCATTTGGAGGGCCCCCATGCATCAAACAGTGTCATTTTGAAAGCAAATATTAATCAATTTTGCGCGGCGGACTTCCCCTTGAGCGGTGGGTAAAACATGATGCTACGCTGCCTCTCTGGGTTTCTAATGGATGTCTGCGCCTTCGCTCTGGCTTTTGAACAGGTTGGCTGGAATATAAGATACTGATTGTTACCGAGCATGATCTAAACATTATGCCCTGCTCTGCTCAAGTGTTGGACAAAAGTCCTCACAGTGTGTGTGTGGCTCGTACACAACATAATACCATGAGTGAAATTTGTTTCATTATGCTAGCTAAAGCCTATGAGTAAGTCAGTTACTGGCTAAGAGGGAAACATTATTAATTATAATTCCCTCATGCATATTTTATACAGGGTATGATGCAGTCATACACTTTACTCTGTAGTCTGTAAATGCATTAGTCACGTCCGGTCTGGGAATTTCTAGAAATATATGTGTAATCAATGTGTGTGTGTGTGTGTGTGTGTGTGTGTGTATGTGTATGTGTATGTGTATGTGTGTGTGTGTGTGTGTGTGTGTGTGTGTGTGTGTGTGTGTGTGTGTGTGTGTGTGTGTGTGTGTGTGTGTGGTGTGTGTGTGTGTGTGTGTGTGTGTGTGTGTGTGTGTGTGTGTGTGTGTGTGTGTGCGTGCGTGCGTGCGTGCGTGCGTGTGTGTGTGTGTGTGTGTGTGCGTCAGTGTGATCATCCAAGACCAGTCTCAGTTATTCTTATTAATACACATTCAGCAGGAACAGCGCTGTGTCTGACTCGATGTCTGATTGGCCAGTGGTGAGCTAGCATGGTCTGTAAATGCTAACACATTAAAACAAAAAACCCTCATTAACCACATTGTAATGACAACGTATAGAGTTATATGGGGAACTGAAATCAAGTTACACTAGTGGAATATATACATTGTCTAATCTGTTCAAACTCTGTTAGCCTGCGCACAATCAACGTTAAACATCATAATATTTCATTATCAATCTCCGAGCCCTGCTTTCATAAGACCCACAATCCAAACACTGGATTAGAAAGAATGAAAGGAGAGGAAGAGGCGAGATAGAGAAGATAATTATAAGAACCCATAATAAATGGTTTAGATCAACTTCTGTGTTTTCCTATCAAAATAACGAGTCGTTTGTTAGACAATGTTTCTACCTATACATAGTGACGTTAAAAATAGTTTCTGAATAGTTTTAAATCATATACAGAGCTGTACTGAAGTATAAGGATGAAGAAAGGTTGAATTGGCAATAATGCAGTTTATCGCTTGCTATTTTTCTACCAAGCAGTAATTAAGCCGATTGTCCATCAGGCATTGAGGTGTAACGACGCCTCCTCACAATAAAGACCAATGAGATGGCTGGGGAAGCATACCTGCTGTGGCATCTAACAAACTATTCAGTATGAACCTCCGTCTGAAGGGCCACATTTCACTTCTGCACAGTGAAGTAAAACTACTTTGATCCTTTGTGGTGTGGTGGTCTCGTGCTAGGTATGACTCGGAGAGTGGTAAATGCTCAACACGTGGTTTATTCTAACAGAGACACAAGGTAAACGGGCTGGCGTTCTGGAGGTAGTTCATGAGGCATCTGGTGAACGAAGGTAAACAAACCTGCCTTGGCTCAAACAGAAATTGCAAAGTGGCCATGTTTGTAGTCTTATCTATAAAATCAATTAAAAACCTTCTATGGTGTTATCCATTATGTGGTGAAGAAACCATTCATAACATTCATCTGTTAGCTTGAAACATGTTACCAGAAATAGCATAGACTAAAATAATTTACATCATCAGCAGCACTCTGATTCTTGCACACTGTGCAAGAATCACACACAGCCATCCGTCCCCACGGTGCAACAAAGCCTTTACCCGGCGATTGACAGGGTGGGACCGAATCCCGTTGAACCCCCCCCCCCCCAAAAAAAAAACAAAAAAAACGGACCAAACAGCACATACAGGAACCTTCCAACATTTCCCTAAGGGCTCCCCGCCTACTCTATAGCGTCAGACACGGCAGACAAACGATGATAAAGTGATGCGCTCATGTGTTTGACAGGCAGCGCCGACAGAGGAGCGCTCTCTGCCCACGCAGCAGCGGCAGGCAGCGCGTCTCTCCACGGAGCCCGGAGGAGCGCCGGGACACGGGGATTACACCGTGACAATGCGATCAAAGCAAACACCTCTGCCAGGGAACATTTCCCTAATTACAAACATCTTGTTCATAAATAGGAGCATATTGCTGCTGTCAGTGTTGGGGAGTGTTCACACAGCGTGTGTGTAGTCGGAGGGGAGTGAGGGACATGTCAGTAGGTTTAGCATTGGTTTTCATTTGCATTTGGCTTCTTTTTTTTATAGTTGTACGAGTGACAGGAGTTGTTTTGTTGTCATACAAGGGTTCAGTTAGAAATCAAAGATGGAAATCCACAATGGTCTTTTGACTGACAGGCGTCTATTTGTTTGCGTATATAATAAACTTTGACATTCAGATTGCTCCCTGGTTGTTCTACACGAATCCGACGACTGAACACAAGACACCTTTGTCTCAAGAACAATAGCTCCAGCCATAGTGGGCCTCCACACGCAATCGTGATTTATTCAACGTTGGTCAAAGCACGGTGTATCTCCTGGTATTATATTGACTGACCTGATGACACCCGCAGATTAAATCCTGTAATTGAGGGCGACTGACTTTGTCTGGGTTATCGGCCAGGCCATACGAATTGTTAAGTATTTGAACCACTTCTTTCAATTTGCTTTAAGATGGACTAGAAGATACGTTGTGTAGAGCGATGAATTAAACAAACATGGAAAACACAAGTGATTCATAACACCCATTAATCTGTTTGAGTTTCATAATTCCAGATTTATATTGATCCACTTTAATTCAAACACAGTGTTTTTGAGGCATTCTGAGGCCCCTCTCCATCTCGGGTGGTGTTCGTCTTGATCACACAACTCAGCCGTGAGCCCAACCACATCGAACCAAATCTCCACTCCCTATCTGAAGCACCCAATTTCTGTTGTATTCCCGAGATTGCTATGAAACTCGCTTTACCTAAATCAAAACAATGCCCCTGTTTTTTTTCTGCCGTTTACGTCCAATAACAGCTGCCCGCCTACCGTGGTTGGGGAGGGGGGCGGGTTTCTTAAGCCCAGGAAAGAACAATATTTGATTTGAAGAAGCTCTTAAAAAGAGACAGGGGAGGAGGCTGAAAGGTCAAGCATGTAATATCACCGCGACATGGCTCTCCCCGCCTACGAACAAAAGCCCCGTGGCCCACAATGCACCTGGCCCCTTTCAACGCCAGCCAGCCATCTCTTCTGTTAATTATAGTCATAACCCGTCGCGGGGGTTTGCCATTCTTTAACATATTCCTCTTTTGTTTTGAGTCCTTTTCTCTCAGGTAATGGAACGTCAGCTCGATGCAATTCCTTACATGTCTCAGTGTGTTGATCAAAGTGACCTTTAACCCCATCCCACCACACCACCCCCCCCCCCCCCGCCCTCACACACACACACACACAACACACACACACACACACACACACACACACACACACACACACACACACACACACACACACACACACACACACACGCCAGCCCCCTCTTGCCAATCAATACGCGCAGTCAACAACCACGGGTATGGCAAGCCACAACATATAATAAATGACAATTCGCCGGCACCACGGTACAAAAGAAAGCGCACATCGGACAACCACTGCTCATGACTGTCATTTTCCCGGACCTGCTGATCTGTTATGCTCAAAGTGGGATTCATTTGCCTCTGCCATGCGGCGCCGTCTCACACGGGCGCTGACATCACCGGGCCGAGTCGTGCCGCGGAGCTCATCTTGCGAGTCACATCGGTGCTGTCCTGCCTCCAGTTCTGACGGCGCACCGAGCGCATTACAGTGTGTATCTTTTTATTGTTGTTGTCGTCTCGTAGAAGGGGGGGGGGGGGGCAGCTTATATCGAAAGCAATTTTCTTCTTAAGGGCGCAAATTGTTCACAGAAAATTGTTCACAGAAAATTGTAACTGCCGTGTGGGGCCGCGTATGATTGGCAGCGTGTCTGCCTGCGAGTGGGAGGGTTTTGGGGAGGAAGGAGGAAGGAGGAGGAGGAAGAGAGGCACGGTGCATATTAAACGATGCCTGGTGAAATGTGTGTGAATCTTCACACACTCCGGATGATGAAAATGGTGGATTTTGCTTGTTGTTTTTGTTTCAGGTGGGTGGGTGGTGGGTGTCATAAGAGGCATCCTAGCCTTTTTGTAACCGACTGGAGGCAGAGTGGGGTGTATGGATCCCCTTGGGGCCCTATATGTGGTTAAGACCGCTGCTCTTACCTGGTGTTCCACGGTGCGAGGGAAGGACCTGGAGGGCTGGAGGTCTGCTTCACACCACAGCCTGTCATCAGGTGGAGAGCGAGTCCACCCAGAAACGCACCGCAGCACCCCAGTTCTGTCGCTCTCAAGACACAAGGTGGACCAGCTTAGTTCAGTTTATTTGATTATTTTTAGTAGTAGTAGTAATAGTATTATAAGTATCAGTAGTAGTAGTAGTAGTAGAATTAGTAGTAGTCATAGTCGTAGTAGTAGTAGTAGTAGTAATAGTAGTAGGAGCAGTAATAGCAGTAGTAGTTATAGTAGTAGTAGTAGTAGTATTAGAAGTATTAGTAGTAGTCATAGTCGTAGTAGTAGTAGCAGCAGCAACAGTAGTAGTAATGGTAGTAGTAGTAATAGTAGCAGTAGTATTAGTAGTAGTAGTAATGTAGTAGTAGTAATAGGAAGTAGTAGCATTCCACTAATACTACTGCTACTACTAATAATAAATATTAGTGGAGCCTTGATTTTCTCATATTATCTAATACTAATGATATTTGTATTATTATTAGTATTAGTAGTAATATTATTGATGATGGTAGTTGTTTTAAGTATTATTGTTAGTTCATATCAGAAAACGAAGCTTGACTAGTATCCATTAACTAACCCTTCCTGCAGCTGCAGCTAATTTACCAGACCCATTGCGATATCACGTACACGCTCGCGCACACACACACGACCACACACAGACACACGCACGCACACACACACACACAGACACACGACACACACACACACACACACACACACACACACACACACACACACACACACACACACACACACACACACACACACACACACCCGCCCACACCTCCACTAAACCTGTTTGTTTAGGGCCACCCTGCCTCATCCATTAGTTCCTATTGTTTTTCCTAAACATGACATTGATTCAATTTACCACCAATCAATTTGAAATGATTCTGACATTCAGATATGACCTTAAAGCCGGCCAGTCAGGGAACTATGATGAGGATTAAACTTCTGCTAATGAGGTGATTTCTCTTTCTGGCGTGGGCGTGCGACTCGGCCCGCGGTAGGGATGGTCAGAAAAAATTAGATCAATTATCGCAAACACAGCCGCCTTAACTTGATTACCCTTGCACCCGCTAATTTGTGTAATTAATAACCTCCCGGTCGGCTGCAGAGAGCAGTTTATTAATAACAATCCATACGCGGTCTCCCTAATGAGATGGCCGCGCCCTACACTCGGTTACGCAGGTAATGTCATAATCAATGGCGCCCCACACACATGTTAATTAGCCTCGTTATTAATTGTTACAGTCTGAGAGCAGTGCAACACGCTGTCAGCCCCTTTTGTCCCGTTATGTGTAGCAATCAGCGGATTGAAAACGGCAAATCTAATTAGGCATTCAGCGGGCAGGCTGGGGATCCAATGGAGACGGTATCGGCCGTGACAGCTGGCCGCCAGGCGCCCCTCACACTGCGCCGCGAACAAAACCGGCATTATCCGCGGCCCCGGGAACAACAGGAAAAGCCATGTATCGCAAACTAATAAATTCATTCACAGCAGCGGCCTGCCATATCACACAATGGTCTAATGAAATGTCTGCTTGATGCCTTTGTCCGGGTACAAGGAGTGTTTATGTGTTTATCTGTGCGTGAGGAGGGCGTAGCTCTAGGAAGCCATCCCACACAGCGGACAGCGGCACACAGAGACACGGGAGGGAGACGGAGAGGACAGGGGAGGTACGCCACTGGGTGGGGGGGGAGGGAGGGGAGGGAGGGAGGGAGGAAGGAAAAAGAAGAAAGGAAAGAAGGAGGTAGGAAGGAAGGAAGGAAGGAAGGGAGGGAGGATGGAAGGGATGGAGCAGGGAGAGAGAGAGAGAGAGAGAGAGAGAGAGAGAGAGAGAGAGAGAGAGAGAGAGAGAGAGAGAGAGAGAGAGAGAGAGAGAGAGAGAGAGAGAGAGAGAGAGAGAGAGAGAGAGAGAGAGAGAGAGAGAGAGAGAGAGAGAGAGAGAGAGAGAGAGAGAGAGAGAGAGAGAGAGAGAGAGAGAGAGAGAGAGAGAATTGGAGAATAAGTATAGAAAGAGAGACAGACAGATAGAAAGACAGAAGGACAGAAGGAAGGACAGACAGAAAAAACGATTGTTCTTGCCTCCTTGTTGTGAGAAATAATACAAACTTCTGAACAGAAAAAGACTTTGTTTCGCCCAAATCAGAGTGAGCGATGGGATCTTGACGTCTCCCTGAACCAAAGACGCCTCTGTAATGTCTTTAGCAGTGACCTTGCGTGTCTCGCCCCCCAAAGCTAACCCAGTTTTTTCATTAGCGTCCTGATATGTGAGGGATCCTCCTGCAGAGTGTACCGTCCCCTCACAGCCCTTTACCGTCGCTCAATTACAGCTCAGACGGAGGCTAGGTATAGGCAGAAGGTTAATGCTGTTAGGGAGGGAGCAACCAACTCCATGGTGAAGAGCCACCGCGACACAATGGACCGTACTATGTAGACCGACGGAAAGTAAACCAGAGCTGTGTTGAGTTCGATCATCCACTTACGCCCGCCACCCGTGACTTCCTGCTGTTCTCAGAGAAAAGGGGCGCATGCAGCCAAGCTCTGGAGCGCAGGCACTAGGCTAGACTGGGAGAGAGGGAGGGAGGGAGGGAGGGAGGGAGGGAGGGAGGGAGGAAAGAAAGAAAGGAAAAAGGACAGACAGACAGACAGACAGACAGACAGACAGACAGACAGACAGACAGACAGACAGACAGACAGACAGACAGACAGACAGACAGACAGACAGAATGACAAAATGACATACAGAGTGACAGACAGACTCACAGAAAGACAGAAAAAAAGAAAGAAATCTCAAACTCAATGAGATTCCAGTCGAATAAGGGCCACACACACGCACATCATTCCCACAAACGGCCATTTCAGCCTCTCCCAACAGGGAGAACATGCACACCTCACGGTGGGAATTGAACCCAGGTCCCCGAAGGAGCCGCATGGCGACACGGTGCCGTGTCCTTGTGTTCATTGGCTTCATGCATCATTAAAAAGGCAAAAAGGGCCAATCCTCCGCCCCGTGTACCCCTCCAGGGCCCCGCACACGTTCATGCCTTACTGGACTGCGTGTTAAACCAATGGCAGCCAGGGACTGGTTTCCATCAGCCAAAGTCGTGCGGCGTTCATAGCACTAGTGTAAAGGTACGCTTTATGGGCCAGGTTAACCAGCACAGGCCGTTGGGATCTGGCAATTAGGAGGTACGGACCGCACTGCATGCTGGGGCATGTGGGGGGGGGGGGGGGGGGGGGTGAGCATGTGACCGGAACTTCTAAGTTACTGGAAATGTGTTTTTCCTTTCTGTTCGGTTCTGATGTGATTTTCAGTAACAATAATGTCTCACTTTGTTTCATGTTTTTGATGTAATTATCTTTAATAATAATAATTGATTTTCCTATAAAGGGATTACATGTATCATTTTCATCATAGTTGTGTTCGTTCCATTGCTTTTTAAATGTGTGTCAGTGTTTGTGGGTTAATGTTTCACAAAATATTAAATATATAAAATATTAAATATAACGAGTTGGTTTTTATTTATGAGTTGGCGCTACATGGATGGGTGATTACAGCCAGGCTGGCTGGCTGCGTTCTATTCTCACTCTGCCCTGGCAGGCCCTGTCGGCAGAGAGAGAGTCCTCAGGCTAGTGTTATGGTTACCTAAAGGTAAATACTCCTCATGTTGGAAGATTAAGTGTACTCTGACCTTATCATCTGCCTAGACAGCCAATGTGCAGTCATGTTGTTATTCAAATTCTTTCATAACCATTCAAACTAAATATTTGTGAAAACAAAGCAGATTGCTCCCACCCTCCCACACACACACAAACACACAGACGCACACACACATGGTCGGTCGCACACACACACACACACATACACACACACACACACACACACACACACACACCTTCCATATTTAAAGCAGGCAGCTGCTGGCGGCTCCATCCTTCTATTGAGCACCTGTAAATAATGCAGTGTTAAAGGTGGCAGCCTGGAGGAGACTAGGAGGCAAACAGGTGTGTCAAGCCCTTCCCCCCCCACACACACACACACACACACACACCACCATCCACCCGCCCCATCCCCTTCAGCCAAACACACACACACACACACACACACACACACACACACACACACACACACACAGAGAGAAACCAATAGATGCACAGAAACAGAGAAACACACGCACGTATACACAGAAACACACACGCACACACAGCAATGCACACATGCATAAACACACACCCACGAAAACACACACACAGAAACACACGCAAACGCATAGTCACACACACTGGCACACACTCAGAAACCCACTCAGCCACGCATATCCCCCCCCCCCCCACACACACACACACACACACACACACACACACACACACACACACACACACACACACACACACACACACACACACACACACACACACACACACACACAGGGCATCCATCATGCCACAGTGCCTCCCTCGGTCCCCCCGTGAGGCTGCGTGGGCACCACAGGTGCGCGCCCCCCGCCCGGCAGACCGGCGGGGGGCCGAGCGGACCCCCGTCCTGCCGTCGACCCGCCGGTGCCGGGCAATAAAAGCACTTCACACCTTAAGTGAAAGATACGACTTTAAATATTTTACAGACATTCTGCATATGCAATTTACCCCACACCTGGCTCTCAGGAGCAACAACAGCTGGTCTCAGTTGCTTTAGAGGCAATTAATTCTTCATCCGACCGGCCGCAGTCCTTCTCTGCCAGTGACTGTCTGCGTCGGGGAGGACGTGACTCGCTTTCTCTGTGTGTGTGTGTGTGTGTGTGTGTGTGTGTGTGTGTGTGTGTGTGTGTGTGTGTGTGTGTGTGTGTGTGTGTGTGTGTGTGTGTGTGTGTGTGTGTGTGTGTGTGTGTGTGGGGCCCTTACGTAAAGGAGAAAGTTGTGAAGAAGTTAGGACAATGCAGTCCGCTCGCTTTCGGAACTAGGGAGCGAAATAGTTTGGTGCACTGCTGCTTTTTTTAAACTGCTGACTCCTGAACTAAGTTATCAACGTTTAATGGTTGTTGTCTCTCTCTTGCTTTGGGTTATTATTTTATACAAACTATGTTTTCTTTATTAACTATTGTATTAAAAGCTTTAAATCCCATACTACTAGTGTACTGCGGGTTCGGCCCTGAACACTAACAAAGAAATAACGACAGCTTCTCATACGTTTTCTGTTTAAAAAGACAAGGCGACATTGATGCCTGTGACCAAAGCAAAACATGAAATTAGATCACGTTAAAGAGAAAGACAAAATAGCCCGGATAAAAGTAAACTTTACAATGGAGGTCTCTTATGGTGAGTGATTAGGTGCTAAGCTCATACCTTCAGCGATTCACATTTGAGTTTGATTGCGGTACTTTGACTTCATCAGTATCCAACCTTTGATGCCACTAAATAAAAGTGGTCATCACAACGGACTTAAAACAGCCCCAAAGTAGTATATTGGGTTAGGCATGATTGGCTTGGAATTGTTCTCCTTCGACTTCTTTTCATCTTTATTGCCTGAAATCACTGTTTTCCTGTTGTCTGAACGATCCAGGACATTTACCTTCCCCTGGCCGCTGATAGGCTCTCCATATTTACGGCAGTCTTTTTTTTTCCCATGGGAATGACCGTAGCTTAAGCTAAACGCTAGTTGTCCGCACTGCTGTGTGTCGCATTGGCAGCAAACATTTCTAGTTTGTTTTATATGACCGTGTTTACTAGCGGGGCATTTCTCTTCCAAGGACCAGAGTACATGGAATGGATGTGAGAACCATTGCCGGGCAATCTAGGCAAGGTTATAAAAGAACAAAACAGTCCCATATTCCATTAGTGAGAAAGAACAAGGAAGTCAGACATTTGACATATTTTCAAATCAGCCCCAAAATAAAAAGTGTGTGCACCTGAGTGTTTGTTGTGAGAGAATTTAACCGACTAAGGTCATTCCGAGTAAAAAGCCTGTTATGGGCAAATCTAAATGAATGAAAACCCTGGGCAACTTATTGTGTCACATCCGCTCTGCCCCTTTGTTTGGGTTTGATACTGTTGTGGTGAATGGCAATCTGAAGACGGGGTTATGATGTTTCCTGATCGTTTGTTTGTTTCGGGGGGTGTGATAGTGTGCGTGTGTGTGTGCGTGTGTGTGTGTGTGTGTGTGTGTGTCCCAGCGTGGGGTCAAGGTGTATATGGACACTGGATGTTTGTCATAAACAAGGCCTAGCCCAAAGAGGTCCATCTGCTTTGATTGTATTTAGCTATTCCCACCCCTAGGGGCCTGAGCGGGAGTGAGAATAACAATACTTGGGCCCATCTGCTCCCATAGAACCGGCCCGGGCTAAATTATCGCACGCTACGAGCGGCTGGCATATGCTGTGATATAAAGCTTCAAGAGGGCATTGTGTACCAGCTGTTGTGTTGACAAATACTTATCTGGCAATTCTTAAGTCAGCTTGCTAAGCTGGTTTCAAGTTTGACTAGAAACTACACCATGAGAAGGTGTGGTGCGCCGTTCCTGTGACGGAGGTGCATCCATAATACACGCAGATTCATACGCGGTATGTTTTCTTAAAGACGGTCCGGGGAATTGGGTCAGCGGTGGAACTTAATCCCAATATATAGGACACATAAGCAAGATGCTTATGTGTCCTATATATTGGGTTTGGGGCAAGCCGGCCAAGTGGTAAATAACAGGCCGTCGTTTTAAATCTTTGTTATCCCTCTGTGGGCTAACATGTTCCCAGCAGCTTGATATCATATTGTGTTGTTCAAATATTTACAGTGAAGTGGATGATCCCTGTTTTCACGGGACTTACTGGAGGATGATCGGTGTAATGCGGAATTAAGTCGGTCAACTAGGCGTGCATTGCGTACCTTTCAAAACGGGTTTTATTTTAGTTAACATTTAGAGGAACATCGCTGAAATTAATTTCCACCCGACGCATCGGTCTACACTGTAGATGAAAGAAGGAAAGTCCCGCCTCCTGTCGGGAGACTTGTGCGTTCCCCATAACAGTGACAAGCATTTAAGTTCAGCAGTGAAGAACGAGTTCACACACACCGCGCCCCCCTCTCCACCCTGCGGGGGTCCCGTCCAGGGAGAGAGAGGGGGGGGGGCACCCGGCTGGGGGGCCGGCCAGAACAAGCATCTGGGAGTTGTAGTTTTCCGAGACCTCATTCCTTATAAGCCTCGACAAATTTGTGCCTTGATGGGAATCCAAACCAGGGAATGTGATTTACAATGTATTTCTGCTGGATTATTGGACAATTGTTTTGATATCCCACCCCTCAAAATGTTTTGACAAGAAACATTGTCTCAATAGGCCTACTTCGGTGTGCATGTATTTTGTTCGTTATGCACATTGAGCATAACTACCGTATTATCAAGCAGGTTCCTCGACCTGGTCAAAATCATCATACAATAGAGTTTAGAAGTGTTTTAAATATATAGATATACTGCATATATTTAACCCTGCAGGCTCCAAGGTGTCCAGCCCTGCGCCCGCTCGGTTCGCCGTGGCGCGTCCTCGGGTTAACATTCAGTAGTTCCATGGTACAGAGTCAGTCCACCACAACTCACAACTCACACGTGTAGCGAGGGAGCATCACTGTATCGCCACGATTCTTCAAAAAAGGGAAATACAGGTTTAAGATTAAGTTGATTATAATATAATAAATAAACGATCACAATCGCGTATAAGTCATCTGTTGCACGGGGATGGATGGATGGATGGATGGATGGATGGGGGAAGGTCTTATGAGCCGTTTTTTTTTTTTTGTCTGAAAGGCAGCGATAGCAAAATACTTCCACGGTTCCCCACTGTGTGTAGGCGTTATCACATCGACTGGAGATATAGCGATATAGATCTGTAAACTTGAAACGCAATTTAGATTCAGTTAACTCGGGATTCTTCACATCACACTGTTAATTGATGAGTACTAGAAATTGTTTCCATTTCCGCGGGTGCCGATCATCTCAGTAACCTGGGGGCGGCCAGAGACCTCCACCCATGATATACAGCGGTAGCCATTGTAGAATAACCGCTTTTCTTGCGTTTAACACCGGTGACTTTTTGTCTCGAAAGCTACGGCGTACGATAAAACCAAACCCATATATATTAAAATACACAACTCTGAAATATCATATTTGACAAATCACAACCGCTGACTGGCGTAAAATTGAACCAATGGTCTTCCGTTCGTCCCCTCCTGAAATGCAGCATTTGATTGGTACTCATGCAATTAAGTGGGGCTCATACAATGGCTACATCTGTACAATTTCAGCTGCAAAAGAAACGTGTTATAAAGGACATCTACTGGGCACGATGGAAGAATGTCGTTGTCGAACATGGTCGATGCGGTTGTACAGTGGGTCCACGTTTATACTGTCGACGGCAAACTTGTTACACAGTGAGAGACTTGATGCTACCAGGGAGAGTTCCCACACACTCGCACGCGGGCCGGGTGAAGGTGGTGGTTGGTGGAGTTGTTTTTGTTCTTGGAGTCCTAATGGAAAGCCCTCCCTTCCGAACAGTGATGAAGGATGGCAGGACCTCCCTTCTACTCAAGGTAAATGAGGTGGCCCCCGGTCATCACGTCTTGTTTTTATTCCACGTGTCTGGTCAGCAGAGATGAGCTCCACAACACCTCCCACACACACACTAATATTTATACACACACACACACGCGCGCGCGCGGGCGCGCACACACACACACACACACACATCCACTTCCTATTCCGAGGGACTCTGAGGAGTCCCCATCAGCAGAGTCCTTGCTCTTTGTCCCCCAGCGGCAGCCTGCATGTGAGGCACAGGGAGGCTGGTATGGCCTCAGCACGAAGCGGGCACTTCCCCCACCAACAGCCAGTGGCCCCATCCTGCCCAGCTCTCGCTCTACTGCTGCTGCTGCTGCTTCCCCCAGCTCTGAGCGTCCCTCTGCCCCCCACCCGGCCCTCTGCAACATCTCTTGTCCCGTGGATGCTTCGATTGCTTGGAGCCTGCTTCCCCCAGCTCTGAGCGACCCTCTGCCCCCCAACCGGCCCCCTCTGCTGCTGCTGCTGCTTCCCCCAGCTCTGAGCGTCCCTCTCTTCTGCCTGACACACCGGAGGGAGGGAGGCCGAAGCTTCGGCGGAGAGGAGAGCGAACGGAGAGAGAGAGGGCCACTCTCTGAACCACACCCAACCCCCCCCCCCCCCCCCAGACCGAAGGGGCCCGGCGGGTCTGGTTCCCTTCAGCCTTCCTCACGTGTCTCTGGACGGGGGGCTCTTGTCCTCGAGGGTGGAGGTGGTGGTCGGGGGGGCGGGCGGGGTGGGGGTGGTTGGTTGCTGTGGGGCGGGGGGGGGGGGGTTCTACTTGTACAGGCTCATGGGTGGGGCTCTGGTACATGCACATGTAGGCGTCGCAGAGCAGCCGGCGGCCTGGGCCCTGAATGCTCTTGGGGTCCAGCGCGTGGAGCTCCTCGGGACTCATCTTCAGGTAGGCCCCTACCTCGGGGCACGCCGACACCTGGGGGATGTTGAAGCCGTTCTGACCGCCTGGACACGCACACAGAGACAGACACACACAGACACGGTGACACACACACACACAGAGACAGACACACACAGACACAGACAGTGACACACACACACGGAGACAGACACACACACACACACACACACACACAGAGACACACGGACACACACACACAAGGAGACACACGGACACACACACACAAGGAGACACACACGCGGAGACACACACACACGGAGACACACACACAAACACACACACACACACACACACACACACACACACACACACACACACACACACACACACACACACACACACACACACACACACACACACACACACACACACACACACACACACACACACACACCCCAGAATTAGTTGCATTCCAGTAAGCATTATTTCAGTTAATATATGGAAATTTGAACATTTCTGATTTCATATTTTTGTATCGGCACAGAGCAGGATGGGATGGTTTGCTGCAAAATAACAATTCATACATTTGATCAATTTACATTCTCAATCCATTAAAATGTACGACCTTATTCTTCCTAAAATACTGTACTGGTAAAAATAAAAAAAAAGATTCAATGTAATTCATTTTAATAACTTTTTTACATATTTACCATAATACAGAGCAGTGTCAAATAATCGTCCATCTTCCAACAATAAAATGTGTCCTGAATGTCCAGTGTGGCTCGTGCTGCTTTTCCCTTTACACGTCCTCAAGGTCCCCACCACCAACCCCGCCGCACCCACACACCGCCCGGCTCCAGGTCATGATGCCCCAAGCGGCAGCCCCCAATACACCTTCACCACCCCCCCACCACCACCACCCCCCAGCGCCGGCCCTGCGTCGCTCCCCCCGCGTACCGTCGCGGTCGGCCATGCTGTCGAAGAAGAGCCAAGCCGAGTCGGCGGCGCCGTACTTGACGAAGGCCACGTAGTGGCTGGTCTCGATGCACAGCACGGCGAACAGCTCCATCCGCTGGCGGGGGAAGCTGCCCTGCCGCCCCAGGCCCTCCTGCAGCTCCTTGGGGAGGGACAGCTTACCGTGGCGGTGGCTCTTCCTCTTGGGGTGCAGGTGGACCTAGGACACACACACACACACACACACACACACACACACACACACACACACACACACACACCCAAAAAGTGACAGAGACAAACACAATCATGCAGACCGACATGCACACACAACCACACACACACACAACCACGGAGAGAGACAGACACACAATAAGACAGACAGACAAATAGACACACAAACACAACCACGGACAGAGACACACAAGCATACAGACCGACATACACACACAACCACACACACATAACCATGGACAGGATTAAATCGTGTGCGGGAAGCAAAATGGAATGCAGCCCCTTTTTTTGTGTAATTTGTTTATTAATGGAATGAAATTGGTAGCAAAATGTTCCTGTTCCATAATAAATAAAGGAAAATCATACATCTTAGCACAGTGGGGTTTTTTGCATGTTGGGAATAAGGACGTTGAAGCCAAAGTAGAAATGTGGAAACATTTAAAAGAGCGAAGGGATTATTAAAGGTTAATGACAGATGCATCCATCGAGATCGTCCTACAAAAACATCCTGTGGTAAAGTGATGAGTAAATAGACTGATAATAAATAGATACAAACGCAGAGGCCAGACTGTCTGTTTAGTCTGGTCCGTGGAGTAAAACTAAGTTGTTAACATCTGCAAACAAACAGAGACCATGTTCTGTTTCAACTCGGTAAGAAGAGAATGGTGAAACGTATCGCTGTTTAAAGGTTTGTGTATTCACCTCGTAAACATCAAGAGGCACAGAAACAACAACAGCACAAGATAATCGTACACAGGACTCCGTTCGCGGACCTTTGTGTGAAACTATACCATTCTCCGCCGAACAAACAGCCCGTGAGACGAGTTATTCCCTGGAGTTTGGCACCACCAAGTGGCCGAGTGCGGTACATCAGCCACCTCTAATTATCTTTGACACTGCGGCGCCCTCTGTCTCTCATACCTGGGTATTGCACTTGTCACAGAACTGTTTGATCTTCCCGGCGGTGATGTCTCCGTCTTCGTAACACTCGCGGCATTCGTGGAGGGCCAGACCGCCGCAGATACGGCACTCCCTTGGGGCTGAAGGACACAAAACACACAGGATTAGACAAGTCTGTCTGTGAAACACGAAGTGTTAGGGTCAGTATGGCTGTGAAACACACAGTGGTAGACCAGTCTGTCTGTGAAACACACAGTGCTATGGACAGTCTGAATGTAGAACACACAGTGTTAGTTGCTGTCACTCTAGGGGACGGCCCTTTGAAAACACTGGCTGGACCCTGTAGTCGGGGCTGGCTAGGAGGAGAGAGCTACCTCATCAGCTGCACTGCATCTCAATGGAGGCTTGTTGGTCAGGTAATCACCACACACACACACACACACACACACACACACACACACACACACACACACCACACACACACACACACACACACACACACACACACACACACACACCACGTATCTTCTCTCTCTCTCATCTGAACCTTCCTCATCGTCGGTATGAAGCACCAGCAGTGACAGCCTGAGACAGACACTGAGTGATCTTACTGTCTTCCAGTAGGTCTGTGATGTCCAGCTCCAGCGAAGGGAAGATCTTGTTGAACATTTTGAATTCCTTTCCAAAGCGGGGCATCTGGATGATAAGGCAGGAAGGAGCCTGGAGGAGAACGAGAGAGGAGGCCTCCTTAAGAGGTCTCAATACATAGAGAACAGGCAATGAACCCCTCTCACTGCATCCAGTGCAAATTAAACTCATTTTGAGGTTCAGTAGGGTTAAGGGATATTTTCTGATAGAACAGTACATCATGGTCGTAAAATAAAATGATATGATAAAAAAAAATTAAAAAATAAAAATTAAAGTACCAATGAATAAAAATATTTATTCTACTTCATTGAAGAAATGCCCTCGATCCTGATTGATGCTGGAGGGGTGCATTAATCCGCGTGTATTGCCCGCTGAATTGTCGGCTCTACTTGCTGCTGACTGAGCACAGTAGATCAATACGCCGCTTGCATCGTTTTCTATCAAATACATTTCCAACATGAGGTCCATTGTAAAAATAAACCTTGTTTAAAAAAGTTTCTAAAATGTGTCGGAAAATCTGTCAAAGGGTCAGTCGATACATAGTTTTGCAAGCGAGATAACAATGTAACAACTACGTTATTAAACTAGCGATCAGTTGCAGCCGTGTTTGGTTGCTATAGAAACACGTTACCTATAGCTGAGCTAACGGTATTCACCGTAGGTCTAAAGGGGAACTACTTTTCGAGGGAGATGTAATTTAAAACAGCATACATTTAATAAGCATGCAATACGAATAAGAAAAGGCTAATTATTAAAGTAAGATGAATGTTTTTTATTATGTTGGCCGGCGCGAAGTAGAATAAACGGAATAATCACCTCAAGGCAGGGCAATAAACAGTTTGATATGCCCGGCTCGCGGAAGGTTACCGCCCTCGACTTCGTCTCGGGTGGTAAGCCGTCCACTAGCCGGGCATATCAAACTGTTTATTGCCCGGCCTCTCGGTGATTATTCCTTACGTATATTTATCGTTTTAAGCACTCATTTCGTTGTTAAAAAACAATATTTCTCGTCCTGCCACTGATGTGGTCGTGGTCAGCTGTGGTCATCTGATGCCAGAGCAACAGTGGGATGTGGCCGAGCACGAGGCAGCAGGCGAGAGAGTAAAGGCCAAACAATGGCAGCTAGTGTTACCGCTGAGAGTTCCCACTGGGAGCGGATACAATCCCATGGCAGACATTCAGAGTAGAGGAAGAAATTATCACAACGTTGAAAAACAGATCAGATGTGCGCTAAAGAGTAAAATGATGTCTGAAACTACATTTGGATACATGCAAATCATTAGCCTCATAGCAAAATTGCCTACGTCATATTAAGGTTAATCTTGTTATAAGTGTCAAATATGCCTGAGGCAAAATATGACTTATGCAAATTTTGTTATGAGGCTAACGATACGGAGACATATGGAGAAGACATGTGATATACTAGTCCAGGGCTATTCAACCTCCTTAACAAGTGGGCCAAAAAGGAAAACCACTGGGGGTTCATGGGCCACACAGAGTAACACTACATGAATGAATCGCTACAAATAAATCGTACTTAAAGTAGTGTTAACTTAATATATATAGTACTACTACATGGAATAAACTTGTCAGACGCATTCCTTCCTTCTTCACTTTAAATCGTATCATTAATAAAGATTTTTGTTTTCACGTATTTAGAATTCAACAATGTTGTTTGAATCATCACAAAACAGAACTACTGTACATATGAGATATTTTGAGCCAGTGAGGTCAGTGAGAAAGATTGTTCCTACTCTGCTCTGTTTGCCTAGTTTGGCTCATCCTGAGACTCCATGCAGCTTCTTATAGGTCCCTTTGTTCTGATGGCATTCATGAGAAAAGCTAGACTCACACGTGTATCGGTTTGAGCCAAACATTGTTCAGAATAAGTGATGCCAGTTCCTGATTTGTGGGTACTGATACTGGCTAGTATCACGGCTATCACACGAAACCTGATTTGCATGCAACTATGTTTCTCCTTTATTTTATTTATTTTTTGCATGCAAGCTCTTGCGGGCCAGAAAAAAGTTAAGAGGGGCCGCATTTGGCCCACGGGCCGCTAGTTGAATAGGCCTGTACTAGTCTATGGCTGCTAGTCAGAATCACCCCGATATAATGAAATAAGGCTAATCCATGTACAATGCTGATTTAATAACTGCTTTTAGCTTGCAGGCCTAGCCTACTAGTACAATGTCTTGAATAGCAAGCTTATACAGGTCAGTAATAATAGCTAGTCTATCACTCAAACAAGCCTAGAAGCCTTATGCTGGATTCATGAAAGAATGAAACAAGATTTGGGAAGAGAGATTTTCAGATTAATGCTTCCCCCCTGTGGCAGGAGGAGAGAGCCATTGCAGCTCAACGGCACCACTTGGAAACCAGACTGGTTTCGCTATCGCTTAATTATATACCAGTTGCTTTTTTTCCCGATGGCAGAACCATTTAACCTCAACGTTTTTTAAGAAATGTCAACCCTGGCGATAAAAAAACAACTGAAAAACGTTTTTCACAATAACAGCAGTATATTAACAACATCTCCATAACTATACTAGACGTGAAAAAGGGAAGTGGAAACTTCTCCAAGATGAAATTGTGTAAACAGATCCGGCTTCATCCAGTCAAAGAAATAAGATTAAGGTTACATCAAGGGTTATTACTTTTGTAACTGATCTTGCCTCATCCAGTCAAGGGGAAGCCACGTTTTTTCTAAGAGGAACCCTCACCTCGGCGAACTTGAGGTCGCTGTTGATAAGAGGAACACCCAGGAGCCTGCTGGCTGGTGGGGAACCCCCACCTTGTCCCTCTTGTCCATGAAGAATCTGGTAGAAGTAGCAGTCCTGACCTTCTGCCCGGCCGACCTGCAGGGACACAACGTACTCCCTTCAGAGAGAGTTCACCAGGAAGACGCTCATGGACGTTGAGGAACCTCTCTGGAAAGGCCTCTGGACTTCAATGCCCGACCCACAACAGTTTAACTAGAGACGCATGGAGGCTCTGCTTCTTTTTACGACACATGTGAATCAAATGCGGGCGTTTTATCAAATCATGAGCACTAAAGTATTTTATTTGGGATGGAAAGTTTGACCAGTTTTTTCATTTATTTATTTTATGAATTGTATTGGCTGTGTCGACTACTGTTTGCAAACTATATAACAACTCAGGGAAAATAAAGACTATTACTACTAGTTTGCGATGGCCCAATAACCAGTTTTGTTACCAATCTATAACACATCTGACAAATTTGGTGCTTTTATCAGAAAATGACCGACTGCTTTCTAATGTTGAGCTTTGCAGCCCCAGTACTGGGAGTGTGACGGTCAGGAGAAGGCCGGGACCGTTGATGTCAGAGACAGCCCTAGCCCAACGAGACGGAATGTCTGCCCACTGACCTCAGCTTGAGGAGGGGGTCCACCCTCAGTATGTGGTGGAAGAGGATGTTGAGGAACTCTTCCGGGTCTGAAACACATATAGGTTCAAAAATCTTTAATATGATCCATAAGCACTTAACATTCAAGTCAGTTGGCCTTCGATGGATGAATGGAAAATATATATAGATGGGAAGCTGACTGATATTGGGTAACTTGTAATCATTGTTCGATGGATGAATGGAAAATATATATAGATGGGAAGCTGACTGATATTGGGTACTTGTAATCATTGTTTGTATCTGTCACCTTTCTCTTCCGACGTGAACCCAGACGCTGCCTCCATTTTCTCCAGGATCCTTCTCAGCTTCATCACCTTAGTTGCACACACGTACCCATGTCTGAAACACACACACAAACACTGTAAGCAACACACCTAGCCGTGTCTGAAACACACACACACAAACACTGTAAGCAACACACCTAGCCGTGTCTGAAACACACACACACAAACACTGTAAGCAACACATGTAGCCGTGTCTGAAACACACACACAAACACTGTAAGCAACACACGTACCCATGTCTGAAACACACACACACAAACACTGTAAGACACGTACCCATGTCTGAACCACACACACACACAAAACACTGTAAGCAACACACCTAGCCGTGTCTGAAACACAGACACACAAACACTGTAAGCAACACACGTAGCCGTGTCTGAAACACACACACACACACACTGTGAATAACATCTTAAGCCCTACACATTAGACATATTTTTAGGCCAAGTCACAAGAATTTAAGTAAGGAAATCAACATGTCTGCAAGAATAAAGTTTACTGTCGTCATGCCGTGCTTGTAGTCCAAAATAAGATTAAACCTTCAATCTTAAAGCTATTCTCCAGACCTTTTCTTACTCAAGACATAAGGTGAGAATTATTTGCCATAATTGACATAGATGTCTGTTGGGCCAACTGCATGTGGGTTATATTAACTCATGCTACAGTAAAACACACCATCTGCAATTGCCCATGACAGCAGGGAAGGCTGTTGGCCTGTAATCCACTATGCTCCACTGGTTCACACAGGGGGAAACGTGTGTGCCTGAATTACAATAAATCATTATTGGAGGGTCATGCAAGGTCATATATGCCCTTCCAATAAGATATATGTTTATATCATAGAGTAGTAGTTTAAAGGTTCTATAGGTGAGATTAAAGAATCATTATTTGAGGGTCATTTGTTAGATATGCCACAGCCATCAATCAAAGTTTAGTGAGTGAAAGACAGATTATCCACTTCACGCAGTCTGCACCTGCCTCTGCATGAGACTATTTTGATTTTGGACCGCTCTCTGCCCTGATTGGTACAAGGCATCTCTGCCCTGATTGGTTCAGGCCATCTCTGCCCTGATTGGTTCAGGCCATCTCTGCCCTGATTGGTTCAGGCCATCTCTGCCTTGAGTGGTTCTGGTAAACTATTGTACCCGTCATGAACGAGAAGACTTCTAACAGCTGAGAAACATAAAGACGGAGGCAGCAGAGCGGGAGGGGATGATTTGTTGTCGGTTTGGTTCCAAAGTCTCGCTCTCCTGCTCTTCTTCTGCTGGCTCTGTATTCGACACTCGGCTCTCCCCGACTGCAGCCTCAAGAGCCTGCTACCTACTGCAGCTTTAAGAGCCTGCTACCTACTGCAGCTTTAAGAGCCTGCTACCTACTGCAGCTTTAAGAGCCTGCTACCTACTGCAGCTTTAAGAGCCTGCTACCTACTGCAGCTTTAAGAGCCTGCTACCTACTGCAGCTTTAAGAGCCTGCTACCTACTGCAACTTTAAGAGCCTGCTACCTAATACAGCTTTAAAGTATGGCTGTATGGTATGGAATAAAATGTATACCACTGCATGATTTGAGGCAAAGACAGCAACGGTATCATATCACTGTATGTTGATTTTATCTTCTAATTTCTATATAAATGCTTCTGAATGGGTAAAATACTGGTTGGGCAGCAAAACTGCATTAAAAAATGCTAAATCTTTTCTCAAGTTTCTTACTTTTCTGAAAAACACTAATGTTTGATAGTATGGATTTCTTTCTCCACTTGCTCGCGGACCTTTCCGTATAGTTTTGGCATCGCAATTTGCTGAAGTGTGTGCGTGCAGGTAACGCGTACCTGGGATCGAGTGTTTTGACCATCTCTTTAAAGCCCTTTCTATCGACATTTTGAGAGGGAACCATGTGTCCTTACACAGGTAAGCGGAAGCAATGTCTGATATGCAGAGACAGCTTCATGCCTACCAGCGTCTGTCTCGTACGGTGTTGGACTGAGAGCTCGGAAGGGACTATTGCAATTAGCGTGCTGCCTGAGAAGGCAGTATCGCTGTCCAAATCTGTCCCTGGGAAAAAGTAACGTTGCGGCCGAATTGAAAATGGAACTATGTTTCGTTTACCATATTATTTCAGTAGTTTGCGTGTACACTTTACTTTTTACATGTAAAAGATGTAAGTTAGGTTACTGTATTAACGGCGTTATTTACTTTGTTTACGCGTTACACACAACACTGTTATGGCTCACATCGGTCTCAACAGTAACATCAAAATCCATACCGTAGCGCATACCGTATGTAACTTTCTATACAATACATGGCCGTATTATGTCAAATGACCTGTCTGATGACAAGGATATCTATAGGCAGCGTCGGAACCCGTATGCACAAGCGAACATGCTGCGTCGTAAGTTTAGTAGGTGCTCTGTACCTGTCAAAATCTCAACTCTATAGAGCGTATTGTACACCGCTGTATAGTGCCCACCTGTGGTGTCGTTATAAACAAGTCAGCATGAGAAAACTTACAGTGGCTTATAATGACAGCATGAGGCTGCTGCTGAGACCTCTGAGAAGTTCCAGTGCCAGCCATATGTTTGTCAGTGTTGGGGTACCTAGCTGCTCTGCTGGGTTATGTAACCTGATGTATAGATTTATGTGTAGGGCATCCGAGTCAGAAAACTACTTAGTTGCAGTCTTGGCTAACCCTGAACGCAGTTCTGTCCGATTTTCTTCCAGACTGTGGAACCATTGGTGAACGTGTCTGTATGCTAGACACTGAATATTGTGGAAGGCTTTGTACTTTGTTTTACTCTGTGTTTGTCTGCTTGTTGATGTTTGTATGGATATGGATGCCCCTCTGGGTCTGAAATAAGAATATATCCATTATATACCGTTTATAATACCGTACACTCTCTTCTTTAAAGGCTGCTACCTACTGCAGTTAAAGGGACACGTGTTGTAAAATTACTCCTCATCTAGTGGTACAATTGTATATTGCATTCAAAACTAAATGGCGCTCGCTTGGTTCAAAACTACACGGTGGGCGGCAGTATGTGCCAAGAAGCTGTGTCATGACATCCCAATACTACCCAAATCGAGTCTTCGAGTGATGATGAGGTTTGTTATTTCAAAAAATATGTCAAACTCCATTGAATCATCAGTGTAAGCTAATGATGTATGAGTAATTATTCCCTCGAGCAAGATAGTGAATTTATTTCAGCCCATCATTCACGAGAAACGCCGTGCATTTCTCTGTACCACGTAGAGCTTTTTTGTGTCCCTCTCTGGCAGTTCATAGACCGTCCTATTGTAACTACATATTAATTATTCTTCGCTCAGGAGGATATAGTGAGATTTTGGGCAGAGATGATTTTAACACCCAATGAGGACTTATTATATTAATGAAAATGTTGATTTGAGGTAATAAAATGACTTATAAAATATGACACAGTGTGTCCTTTAAGGGCCGGTGTTGGGGTGTGGGGACTCACATGCGCGACGGGTGTTGACGATCTCGGTGGCGCAGCAGCTACTGGTCTCTCGCGGTAGTACTCCACGTCGGCCTTGGAGCGCGGCGCGTGCAGCAGCAGCCGTATCAGCAGCGCGACCCGACTGAAGGAGAAAGACTGGGGGGGGGGAGGAGACGAAGTGTTTGTCACAACACCATCTTTCACTGGAGCATCAACAACACCAGCTGAGGAACCTTGACGCTACACACAAGAGAACACGCCAGATATATTTTGTTGGCTTCAACAGAGCATGCATTTCCAAACTTCACTTTAATATTTTCCATTTTCAACTCATTTAAACTTCTCAGGAGGCACGGAGGAGAAATATAAACATCAGTTTGCTATAATTGGGCGGACATGAATTTTCAAAACTACATTGAAGACACATAGCTATAGCGCCCAGAGGAGCTTCTCAATTATCATAAAATGAATGTGAACATAGGAAGTACTTTTTGCTATTTTTTTGTGTGTTGCTTTCACAAGAGACATCAATACCGATTGTGCCTTAAGCATTCCCCAGAACATATCCTAAATCACAGTTCCAAATGGACACTGAATTGGACTTCAACACAAACAAGTAAACTGACGGAAAACCACCACATCGAGGAACACATCGCTGTCTGCATTCCCTGTGCATCCTGTTTACAATAAACAATGGAACCCTGGTCCACTTCCTGTTTCCTCTGCTGGATTCAGACACAGATGGCCAGGAGAGAGGAGAGAGAGGGGAGAGAGGGTGGATAGTCAGAAGAGGGTAAAATCCTGGTAGGAGAAGAGAGAGGGGAGAGAGTGGAGAGAGAGAAGAGAGAGGGGAGAAAGCAGAGAGAGGGGTGAGAGAAGAATGAGAGAGGAGAGAGGCGAAGGAGGGAAGAGAGAGGGGGAGACAGAGGACCGACCACAAGAGGGTGGGGTCCAGGTAGCAGGAGAAGAGGATAGAGAGGGGAGAGAGAGGGGAAGAGGGTGGAGTCCAGATAGCAGGAGAGAGAGAGAGAGAGAGAGGAGAGAGAAGGAAAGAGAGAGAGAGAGAGAGAGAGAGAGAGAGAGAGAGAGAGAGAGAGAGGAGAGAGAGAGAGAGAGAGAGAGAGAGAGAGAGAGAGAGAGAGAGAGAGAGAGAGAGAGAGAGAGAGAGAGAGAGAGGAGAGAGAGAGAGAGAGAAGAAGAGAGAGAGAGAAGAGAGAGAGAGAGAGAGAGAGAGAGAGAGAGAGAGAGAGAGAAGAAAGAAAGAGAAAGAAAGAAAGAAAGAAAGAAAGAAAGAAAGAAAGAAAGAAAGAAAGAAAGAAAGAAAGAGAGAGAGAGAACCGACCAGAAGAGGGTGGAGTCTAGATAGCAGGAGAGAGAGGGAGAGGAAAGAAGAGAGCGAGAACGAGAGCGAGAGAACCGACCAGAAGAGGGTGGAGTCCAGGTAGCAGGAGTTGTAGTGGCCCTGGATGCCCTTCTTCTTGCCCACCATGACGTCCAGGCCGTCGTGCTCGGTGCGTGGGGGCGTGTTCTCATGGACCACCTCGCTCAGGTACCCTCCGAACGCTACAGCAGGAGACGAAGGGGTCAGCGCTCAAGAACTACAGGGTGATCGGGGAGGCTAAGAACGTTTGATCATTTGGGGGGGTTTTTTCATTCTAATTTACTTTATTTACAGTGTTTTTATGCCTTTGTGCTCAACCTTTAGAGCTGTTGTTTTTTTGTGAGCTACTTACTTCAAAGCGGGTTAGAACAGGAAGTTCAAGGCAGTGCAAGACACATCAAGTTTTTGCTTTTGTTATTTGGCAAAACATTTGAATGAAGATTTGCATAAATGTCAAAAAGTAAGTAAGGAATTTGTTGTGTTTTTTCTCTCTGAAATATTTAGTTCTGCATAAGTACAACCATTAAATAGTGACTATACTGAAAATAAATGTGAAATAAGTTAGAAAGAGACTGTTTTAAATTGAACAAAAGGCGACATAAAAAAGGAATTAACTAATTACCTATACAAAAATGTAATTTATTTCGGGCTACGTCAAGAATACATGAATGAGTACAAATAGTGAGGAAGTAGGACCTGAAACACACTTGTATTTTGAATCTATTTCAGCGTACAAATGTTTTCACAGGTGCTCACACCTTCAAAGCTGCTCGCACCGTCAGTCAGCAGCCACAGTTCCCTTTCCGTTAAGTATTTTCTAATCTGAAGCTCTTGTGAAGCATCCCTGTTTAAAAAGAAACACCACGAGACGGTCTGAGGGCACCACTCACCGATGGAGTTGCAGCGCTCAATAGGGTTGGAGGAGTGGTGCAGCGAGGGGAAGCGGGAGTCGGGCCGGCAGCACTTGAGCTTGACGAACAGGGCCTTCTTTGGGGGGCAGGTGAAGTATCGCGTGCCCTTGAAGGTCCCGTCGGTACACCCCACGCACTCTTCCTCCTGGGATGGGGGGGGGGGGGGGGGGGGGCGACAGGTTAACTCAAACATCGACCTGACCCTGCAAATTCCCATCCCTATACAAAAACATTATTTCATGCGTGTGAGTGAATAAATGGCATTGCCTCCATTATGTGAGACAGAGGGCCGCTGACTCACCAGCTCCAGGCCAGCCAGGGGCTCCAGCAGACCGGGGGGCAGGCCCACCCAGCGGATCACCCCGCACAGAGGGGGGTTCTCCTTCACCTCCACCAGGGAGCCCACCTCCAGGCCCGGCTGGCCGCGCGGCGGCGTGGAAGGCCGCGGCGAGGAGGGCGGCGCCCCGATGGACTGCGGCGGCAGGTCGGGCTGCTCGCCCATCACCGACCCCACCGACAGGGAGTTTGGCCCCTGGCTTATGCTGCCATTGGGGCCCGGCTTGCGGTTCAGGCTGAAGGGCAGCGAGTGGAACTTGTTGTCGCTGGACAGCGAACCGGGCGCCGGCACCCTGGAGGGCGGCGAGGCCTGGCTGAAGTCCGGGGGCGTGTCCGTGAGAGACTTAGCAGGGTCCTCTCCGACTGATGGGACGGGGGGGGGGGGGAAGAGACAACCGAGAGGAGAGTCAGACGCTCATCATCTCAGGATCGGCTGAGGTGCATTCCCAAGACGTTTATCTAAAGGTGTATGTTGCAGAAAAATGAAGAGGCTTCATGGATCAGCTTCAAACATCGACACGAGACACAGCGGGAGCATCACGACACAACGATAAGGAAACGAGGATTAAAAAAAAGAAGAGCACCAATTGAAAAGGGATGGCAGTGATGACGATGCGATGAGGAAACCATAAACCGTTAATGGGGAACCAAAGAAACAACACCAAGTGGGAACAATGGAGTCGGTCCCTCCCCTGTGACACCCACACACACCCACATACAAACGCTACAGATGAATCCTCAGGGAGCTATAGAAACACATACATTTGACCACTTGCTCAACTTTAGTTGCTTGGTTTGTTACAGGGTATATGGACCTCTTTCTTTGCATGTGCCTTTAAACAGCTCATGTAAAGAAATGTAATGCAGGTTTATAATGCACCGTGTTTAGCTTGGAGTTCTCATCCGTCTCAGGGTTGAGAGCGCGGTCTACATTGCAGTGTTTTCCTGCGTTTCGACCTTTGCAGAGGAGAACTGCACGTCCATTTTCGCCTCTAACAAAGCAGAACTCGGTCCGTCGTGATTTCAATGGTGATACAGGCAACGGAGAATACCAGGATAACGTACTGCCCACACCACTTGAGACGTCAACACGAGACAAAGGCTTTTACTAATGACATTTACAAAAAAGGTTTCGTGCGCCACATTTAGACTTTCATTGAGGTACAGCATTTCACAAATGTACAGTCTTTGGACACATACCGCTTTGCCTGAGATGCGAAGATAAAGACAGTCGTGTAAAAAGTAGGCAGACATTCTTAAAAGCCTTTGGGTGGAGATGGGGAGAGCGCCACTGGAGAAGCTCCATGCGGGTGGATGCTTACTGTGCATGGACATGAATGATTGGACCCTGATGGGAGGGTCCTGATAGCAAGCTACTGAGAACCTCACGTTGCCCAACTCATGTGTTTGCTGGTCTTTTACTGTGTAAAGTCGATTTCTCCAATACGCGGCCCAAAACACCCAGATTTGTGGTCGTTATGTTGGGTATAGGGCTTGTACATCAGATGCATATTTATTTTGAGAGTACTCAAGTGAGTTACAGTAATGTAAAATCCTAAATAAACTTCAATATACCAAATCCTTGGCTAATCAAAGGTTTGTTAAGCTAACGTCTCGCATGAGAATTATGTCACCCATTAAGACAAACAATTTCAACATTACTAATGTCATTGCAGGATGATTACAAAACAATGACCAAAACACTAACATTCTTATGCTATGTTACGTCACAATGTACAAGCCCTTCTCCCTCTGTGATTCAGGTGAAGAGAATGCCGAACCAACCCCGTTATATGTTTATAATGTTAGCCAGATGGTGAAATCCTTTGAATGAGCAGGAGCTTGCTACCAAGACAGTGACATCACGTGGACAAGTGAACATCTCAGGTCCGGTTTTACCTTCATCAATGTACCATGTGCTTTTGGATTTGGGCTGGCAAGGGGGGTCAACAGAGCTGCCATTTAAAGTATAGTAAAACTCAGACTTGCTTCTACTGCCACACTGGTGACCTAAGCCTGCAAACAACACACGCAAATGTAGAGGAAGATAAATAAATACAGAAGTTATAAACAAAATGTGTATGCTGGTGTCATATCAGTGCAGATAACAAAATGACAGGTAAAAAAAAAAGTTTAAGGATGTGGAGGAGGATTAGAAGATGAAGAAAGCATCGGGGATTAACAAATGTGGATAGTTGCAATGCACTTATATTTAAAATACAACCTCATTCCCTTTCATCGATAACAATAACAAATCAAACAGGAAATGGATTGAAGATCACAAAAAAAACAAGAAAAGAAAAAATGTACAACTGTTAAAGAAAGATTTTAATGACATTTCATTACAAAAGTAAAACAAGTGGGAAAGAGACCGTTTGAAAATAAACTTCATGCAACACATAGAAAATGAGATAACTAATTAACTATACAAAATTGTAATATAGCTCTCAGGATAAGCCATATTACATACATAACTGCGCAATATCAAGAAATTAGGATCCTGAACCAGACTTGTATTTTTATTCAAGTGAGCTCACCAGTCAAGTGCTCACTTGACTGGTGTGCTCACACCAGTCAGTCAGCAGCCAAAATCGTATTTCTTTATATCTCTGTAATATTTGTGATATTTCCGGTAAATCAGCCGTGCAGTACCTTTGCTCTTTGGTCTGCTTTGGCCAGAGGAGGACTTGTCACTGATGCTGCCTTTGGGGGCAAAACTGTGCTTTTGCAGCCTTTGGTCCTGCATGGAATATTCTGCACAGCCGAGAAACACAGCCCCATTAGGGCCTGTCCACACTGAATCAGGTAATGCTGCGATAATACCAGTTCGACCATTCAATTGAAAGGGGGGTCGTTGGTTTAAGATGCGACGTGGGGGACGCATGCCGCTTTAAAGAAACTCAGCCGGCTTACGGCAAAACTTTGAATCTGAATCATCTTCTGGAGAAACCCAATCAGAACGTCATACTGCGATGGCCAATCACGTAAGCCGGCGATGAGACCGGGAGACGCCCACTCTCAAGGAGAAGAACCATGTTTACCATGTAAACAAGGTAAACAATACGTTAGTATTCCGCCGTTTACCGAGCAACGGTGACGAAGACCGCCATGTGGCCTTTCCAGAGCGGTACAGCCCAGCCGTGAAGGACTGCTTTGAGTTCGCAGCATGACGTCACAACAATGAGCCATGGAGTGACACCCATACATTGTCGCAGCCGGATTCAGTGAATGAGCCCCATTAGAGCCAGGACACAACCAGCGACCAAGGAGGTCTTACCCTGCAATGATTGACCTTACAGTACCGTCCATTTTATTAACTGAACTGATCAATGTTAATTTTTATACTTGGATATACCCAGTCTACATGAGTTCCCCTGAAAGCCTCAAAAGCCAGATTTGAGGGGGGTCTCAAACTTTGTCAAAAAATTACAAGATAAAATATTTTTATTGTCACTTAAATGTTTTTAAGCTCACCATGTCCAGTTTTCAGAACTCAAAACATTTATTCGCAAATAAGTTATTTTTGGCCAAGCTGAGCCCTGTTGTGTGTATGCAAATTAGCTATGTTCGCCAAACAGAAAGACATAATGTTGACAAGTCATACTAAAAACAGCCAGCAAGCGAAAGCTAAACCAGAGTATCAGTTACACACTTTGGGTCTATTCAAACTTAAAGTAAGAGGCTATCTTCTTTAATCTTTGCAGTGACTAAATTGTGATGATAGAACCGATTGTTGTGCATAGGATGAGTGTGTGCGACTGTGCGCCTGCATGTCCTTTCCGGCTTCGGCATACTGCATGGTTATGAAGGCCTTGTGGTTGGTTGTGATCTTAGTGAAGCAGCCTAGCCTTGGAGTTGGAGAAGGTGGAGTGATTGTTTACACGCTTGCAAGAGCAAGAGAGAGACCGCGAGACCGCGAGAGAGAGACCGAGAGAGAGAGCGCGCACCTGCCGTGGTGATGTTTGGCTTGTTGTGTTAAATGTTGTCAGCATCCGCCGTGGTTGGACGAATGTGCTTTGTGTATGTGTTCAATGATGTATCTGTCTGATTGTTTTTGCTGTAGATGGATGGTTAAATAATGTCACACAATCAGTCATACTGCAGGCACTCATTTGCAAGTGCACTGAATGCGTGCCAGTCTCCGATAGTCTATACCTGGCAATTATTCAGTTGTTGATTGCTCTTCTAAGTGCGCCACATTGGTGCCAATTATTGTTGTGTTTGCATTGGAATGCACAACTTTGCCTCTCCTTGTTATAAAACAACGTGCATCCAAGTGTTGCTTTGCAAATACTATAGCATATCGTATTATAAAAAGCAATTGTGTGTGTTTTGTCATGTAGGCTATAGATTGATTGCTTGCATCCATGAAATATTGTAATGTTATAAGACTACTGCATATTGAGAAAATATAGATCGGTATTGCGCAACAATCGGGGGATAGGGACCCCCCCGAATATTGACGGATATTTCGCACACTGGATATATGCATTGTTGTTTCTAGTCTTAAGCAAAGGGGCGCAAATATTTGAAATTATTTAGGAAGCGATTTTCCTTCTGAAGTCAAATTAAGTTTGCAGTTTTCCGCACTGTTCTCTCTTGATTAAGACACACAAACAGTCAGCTGAACACACAAGTTATATCTGTAATGATGACACTGAAGTTGGTGCAAATTGGCACGGTTACAAAAAATGACAATCAAAAAATAAAACACACTCATTAAACAATAATGGAGCACTATCCACTCAGTCCCGACCTCTTCAATAAACAAGGACAAGGAGACTTAAGGGAAGTCCAAAAAACGGCCAAAAACAAAAAGCTTTCTTTGGGTTCGATTTCCTCCTTGTGCGCCGTAAGAGAGGAGAGGCCGAAGCAAACATAAACAAATCAATACGCCAATGCAAGCAGAACAAAGAGCCTCAGAGGCGCTCTCTTGACTTAAAAAAAAAAAAAAACACACATGCCAGCGAGGGGCCATCATGGCCACAAAGGGGCCACTGTTCCCTCGCTGGCTGCGCAAACGCAAAACCCCCCGCGCCGGCGCTTGCTCCGGCCCCGGCGCCAACGCCGCCGCCGCCACCACCGTATAGAGGCTCCTACCGGCGTCAAAGGCTCATGGTTACACATGTTCCCTGTCAAGTCACGGGCCATCGATGCCGATAGGCTACTAATAGAAAACGCTGGTTGGCTCACCTGGCATCACGTCACAGATGGGAACCAGGAGGGTGTGCTCCAGGCTGGCGAAGTTACACAGCAGCTTCCCCTTAAACACGCCGTCCCAGTCCCCGATGGGATTGTCCTGAAACAGCATGCGACACCTTTAAGACCCGCGGCGGCCGGTCAGCATCCTCGCAGGAACACCATGCCGTTTGGGTTGGATCCCAACCGGAATAACGAACAAGAAATCTACGAAAAAAACCACTAAATCCAACTAGAAAACGCTTTGTGAATATAAATAACAGCAGCTTGAGCGAGCTCCGCGCTAAAACACATCCCACTGAGGTTCTCTTGTCAACGCTGCTGTGCTGTGCTGTGAGCCCTCTCTACGGTCAGGGCGGTCTAACGGAGTACGGCTGTTGGTGCCACTAGCAAGCAGAGGCAGCAGGGAGAGGCTGGGAGCAGAGAGGGAGGCAGAGCAGTGGGCTACTCCTCGCCTCGCTGCTGGCCTTCTGCCACACTGTTGGGTCATAGCTAGCGCTGAGACTACACCTCACACTGCGCGTGACTCTCCTTTCTCTGGATGGCTGCGATGTAATGAGAAGGCTGCTGCTGCTGCTGCTGTTGTTATTGTTGTTGCTATTGCTACGGCTCACTATCATCAGTCTCCGTCAAATGCCTCGGCGTGCCTCCGATGGCTACGTTCCCGAGCCCTATTGGAACGGGTGACTGCGGACATTAGCAGCTCACAAACACAAACAGAAGCAGAAGAAGAGCCTAGAAGAGCAGGCTACCGCTCAGAGAACTGGGATCTGTAAACAGGACAGGGGTTTCCCTAACCAACATATTTATGGATTTTTTTTTACATTAACATATTCTACGTATATTCCAGCATTGGTAATAAAATAAATAAATCGATATCTTCTCAAAGGTCAGGGAAAATCATTTTGCACAGCTGTGGGAGCCATTAAGTTGCATACTTAATTGATGGCTTCATCACTTCAGTTTAACCAGCTGCATTAGCCACAACTCCTTCCATCGCTCACTGCCGCTCCGCGCTCTTACCATGTCGACGCCCACATAGTAGCCCAGGCTTTCGTTGTCAGGCAACAGGTCGCAGAAGATGATGGTGCCCCTTTCGGGCCCCTCTCTGGTCTGCACCAGGACCCGGGAGTTGATGTCCAGGGGCGGGTAGTCTTGCTCCTCCTCCACCAGGGCGACGTGGTCCACCTCCAGCTCCCCATGCTCCTCCTCCTCCTCCTCCTCCTCCTCGTCCTCCCACAGCTCCAGCTTGTCCAGGGCCACGAACACGCCGCACTCATCCTCACAGCGGAACAGCTGGCGGCCCTGGTAGGAGCCCTCCGTGAAGCCCTGGCCACGCCCTTCCTCCTGGGGCAGGGTGAGTGAGGACAGGGAGGAGGGAGGAGGGGGAGAGGGAGTCAGACGCAGGATGCCAGGAGAGGGAGATGGAGTGGGTGGGAGAGAGGGGGGAGTGAGGAAGAGAGGGGGAGAGAGAGAGAGAGAGAGAGAGGGAAGGGGACGCAGCCAGCCAGGAGATGTAAATATTATCGTTGTAGAAGAGCAAGAGGTCTAAGTTACGACGCTTGGTCAGCGCACTGCAGGAGAATCATCAGATTACAGAGGGCTTTTGATTGATTGCTGCAGTGGGCCTGTAAAAAAAATATATACCTTCGGCCAATGAGTTGCAGAATTTTAAATATGCAAGTAATATATGAGACATGATCCAATAGTCTCATGCAGAGATGAACACAAAGATGCATTTGAAAGGATAGGTCAACTTAATAAAAAAGCTTGCTTGCTGATGTGGGAATAACATAACTCGATATTTAGTGTATTGGTAAAGGGCTACTGAGACGGGATGCACCAACCGATGAAGGAATGTACACCGAGTGACGGTCAGAATGTCTGTCCCCGGTCGGTCAGTATTGGCAGCCCACGGTGGGGATTGTGGATAAATGCAGCGTTGTGTTGTGAATGAGAAGCCCTTTGTGTGTGACTATGTTCCCCACGTTGTCACAGAAGATGCTGCATGGCAGAGGACAACCGCAAGACGGGTAGGTGGGCTGGCATTTGATTTTACGACGTAATTACCCAACCCTAATTATTAGGCTGTTCTACTAATCGTGGCAGGGGGAACACCAGTGCCTGGTTGAAATTGTTATTTTGTATCCCTAGTTCTAGTCAAAATCATAAAAAAAAAAAGGATATACATACATTTTTTTTAAAGAAAATGTCTATTGTAGAAAGGACGTTTGTAAAATGTCTGTCTAATTTGAAATCCCAAAATGTTTTGGTCGGTGTGGACTGTGGAGTCCCTTCCGTTGGAACCCAAACACTGAATAGGCCGCCCTCGGACCGACCACCCCCAGAAGTCGCCCCGTTCTCACCAGCAGCTCCACTCCAAACCAGACCCCCGAGATGGCGCGGTCGGGCAGCAGCGAGCCCTTGAAGCGCACCACTCCGGGCAGCGGCTCGTCGCCGGTGCGCAGCAGCACGTGCACCTTCGAGCCGCAGTCGATGATGCGGGCGCGCTCCAGCCGCGGGTTGTTGCACAGCAGGGCGTAGCGCTCCTCGCAGTTGGTGATGGGGAACAGCATCTCGGCCAGCTTCTCGTCCAGCTCCAGGACGTCCCGCTCGTCCAGGCTGAGCACCACGTTGGTCTGGTCCAAGATGCGCAGGCTCCTCTTGCCCTTGCTGGGGGGCAGCGTGCGGCCCAGGTTGTTGCGCTCCTGGCAGGCCTGCCCCAGGCTGCCGCGGGGGATGCGCAGGGTCTTCTGCGGAGGCTTCTCCACCACGCACTCCGTCACCACCATGTAGAAGCGCCAGTCCTCCCTGAAGCCCGCGCTGGGCTTCTCCTGGCTCCACAGGGCAGAGCTCATGGCTGCATGCTCCACGTCGGGTCTAACGCCGTGGGCGAGCCTGGCCGGGGGTCTGCAGGGAGGGGAAACCCTTTAGACCGACCGCTCTGGCAGAGGACATTGGTCGTAAACTTTACTGGCGGATTTTGGCTTTTGTTTTGTTTGTAAAGGCTTCAGGCCAAACCACACAATACCCTACATCAACACTAGGATTGTTGTTGGACTAATATTTAAATCACTTTTGATAAAAAAAAAAAGGGTCTGCTAAATAACAGAATGCAACGGTAGGCAACTTGGATTAAGTAGGTGCACAGTGAGCAGCAGCAGATGTATAGCCATGCCTACTCTACTGCCCAGACTAGCGTTAATACACTGAGACTTACAGTCCCAAGCTGTTGTCTTCATTCTACCTGGAGCCCAATCGATACCCACATCCTATCGCTGATTACCTACCTGTTACATATTACCTCTATGTTTTTATCCCCTTTTTCCAGAACAGCACTGAACATTAACTGCCACGTTAAACATTAAAAACATTGTATGGTCATTGTCATCGTTAATTCCAAAACAAGAAAAGTATCTTCGTTGTAACCATGACCTCCAGCATAAGGTCATTAAGGAACTGCAGCTGCGACACTAACAAATTAAATAATTTATTTAGCACTAGGCCTATATCCAATGACAGGATGAGGGACAAAAGAGGTCTCGATGCTTGCTTCCACTTCCAGAATGTACTATCGCTGCATAAAAAAGGACCACTACATGGTCGTATATTTGGCATGTACTGGCATCAGGGGGGCACCTCCCTCAGATATCATGAGTATGCTTGTTTTCATGGACACTATTTTGACTTGTATGCTTTGTTTGTATTCCGTTATCTCTTTCTCAAATTACCTCGGGATACGACAGCAATAGCAAAGGCAACTATCTTCCCCGGGATCAATACAGAATTGTGAGTGATACCTCTGATACAGGTTGCTGTGGTGACGGTGGTGATGGGACCACCCCTATGATGACATAGGTTATATCTAAACCTGGCATGAGCGGCATCACACAGCTTGCTTGGTTTCGATATGAAAATATAAGGGCGATGCAGGGACCAGATATTGAGGTAGACAATTACCTTGTTCGACAAGCCATACCAAGAACGATAGTAGTGTAAACTAACACACACACACACACACACACACACACACACACACACACACACACACACACACAGAAATACAGTATCAAAGCTGGGTCAATGGCTGCCACACAGTGAGGGGAGACGGTACACCATTTACATTATAATGAGCTGCGGTGCCTTCAGCGCCTCATCTCAACAACGAACATGCAAAAGGTGTCAACGTCCCCACTGACAGCCATCACAACAATGTCATCTGCTGCGGGATGCCAGCTGTGGCCTTCCAGGGCATAAGGGCAGCTAGCTAAACATTAACACGTTATGACACTCGCGTCAGAGCCGCATCTCACTCACCTTACGCGGGGTTCAGTTCAGACACACGTCAGGAGCCGCCGCAGTGTGCATGGTGCGTGGATCATCCCCGCCGGTGTCACGCCGAACAACCCGTCTCACGTTAGATGGTGCTGGTGGTTAGCCGACAGGCTAGCTAGCAGCTACACTTGTACAAAGTAGCGTTAGTAGGCTAGCGACAGGCTGTCGAGCGGCTACACACACACACACACGCACACAGAGTGTAGCAGGCTAGCTCCGGCAGGTTAGCTCCAGTAGGCTAGCTCCGGAACGGTATCTCCAGCGGGCTAGCCCTAGTAGGCTAGCTCCAGTAGGCTAGCTTCAGCCGCCTAGCTCCAGCAGGCTAGCACCAGACTGGCGGATCCGCCGTATGCGGGCAGGCTCGCCTCCCGATAGAGACACATATGACCCCACGTCAGGCAGAACGTACACCAAACGACATGTGGATCGATCCACGGTGGACGAGGTGCAGAAGACGACCTGACAGGACCTCAGAGGGACGTTGTGGGGCTCGTCACTCACGCCTCTGTGCTGTGCCCGGGCTGGCCGTCGGAGCGTCTGTCGGAGCGCGTCTGTGACTACGCACCACCACGGGGGTTTCCCAGGCTGCGCTGAGATGGCGAGCTGGTTGAGTGCGTTAACCGTCAACGCCGGGGCTTTTTAGGCATTGCGCACATGTTTTGCATGCGCCATATTGGTGTGATATGGGAACTCCACCACCAGTTCCACTGTAGTTGTAGGCGCATTATGTGTGTGAAGTGTACTTTACAGTATGTGTGTTCGAGTCACTTGTCGGCGGAACAATGTGTTGGTATTGATTGGTAGTATTGATCGTACTGGGGTCATGAATGCTGTCTAATGTGTCAACAAAGAACTATGTCATGGAGGTTCAAGAAGTTGAACCTTGTAGAAACTCCTGGTAATACTCTATGGCCTGTGTGGTACTACGGAACGGAGATGGGTATATGATGGAAAAACACTGGGTTTCATCACTAGAAGCCCTCCACAGTCTTTCGCGCTGTCTGAAATGTAAAGCGCACACTAGGAGGACCAGTGATGCGGTTGCCAGGAGCAACGCGGTGGTCCAACTGGGATCTCTGCTCTGCTGGGGTTTCTCTGTAAAAGCAGCAAGGGAGAAAGACTAAACTAAGTTGTATTTATTGATTATTGTATCAGATGTCTCAACGTCCTAGTTTGTGCTGTAGTCTCGATCGACGTGCAACCGTCAGCGCTTACATTTTACCCCGGCCTGTTGGTGAAAAGGTAACAATTGTAACATAGGTCTAATGGCAGAAAATGCCTATGGCCAAAAGGCTGCAGTTCTGAAGCAGAACCACTAGATAGAGCTATTGCCTTAATGCAGGGTAAAATATTGGCGTCAGTTTATGGGACATAAAACATATATTAAAAACATTAGTTAAAACCAAATAATTTTGTTTAAGTAGTTTAAATGTGTAGCTTTGCTGAAACATCATACTTACAAGTGATTAAAGGACCCCTCAAGACCTGTTGCAGTGGTTTGGCTGAGAGAGTGCAGCCTTAAGACCTTGGCTTGCTTGACTAATAACGTTACTTTCTTATTTTGCCTTATCTTTATTTTTGAAATATTCGGTTGACTCTGTTATGGAACCAGAGTTGTTAATAAATGAAGATAATTTATTTGTTCATCTAATCTGGACGTTCTGTTTTCTCAACATAGGCCTATAAAAGCGTATATAAACAGCCCAGGGGTGATTCACACCAAGAAATAATGGACATCGTGGTCACTGAAGTTATGATTTTTAATAAAAAAATGTTCATGGTTTGTTCCAAGTTTCTGATATAACAGAAATTCCTCTTCCCAGAGGGATACAAGATACTTTCAACACCGCCTACCATCCTACCAGCTCTGTTCTACCTCAGATCTGCTGAACCTTGGTAAAACCTAATGAGAGTGCATTCTACTATTGGAGTGAGCTGATCTGAGACCTCTTCCGGGGTGAACTCCAGAATCAAAACCAGAAAGTTCTCAAAGGAAGAGGACTCAGACCGGGACACTGTGCAGCAGATTAGGGCGTGGACGTACGAGACGGAGAACCCCTGGAGCGCGCGCGGCACTGCGGCACAACGTTTGGGCATGCGTGCCCGTGTTGTCGGCCCGCGTTTCATGGAGAGGAAGATTAAAGCGTACCTTGGAGGGTCCCCTCCTGTGTTTGGGGGAGCGGCAAGGTCCTCTGAAGGTGCCTGCTCTCCAGCGGCCCCCCGGGGGGTCCAGGGTGCCGCACTCTAGGTTGGCGCTGGAAGGAAGGCCCCCCTGTTGAGCGGGGTGCAGACCGAGATGGGTACTACTTGTTGGACATTCATTATCAAACTCTGTTTGCTCCTTTCATCTGCGGCTCGCTGCAGCACTAGACGTAAACTACAGAGGCACCTTGCAGCTTGACATCTCTTCATTCACTCTGTACCTTAAACAGCATGCTGCCACATCAAAGAGCCCGGGCTGTCTTTGATGTTACAAAAAGAAAAGGGCGCCAATGATCTGCTAAAAACCCATGCAACTTTCAGGAGCTGGCTCAGAGTCCTTCGCGGTCTCCAGAAGTCTGCAACACAGCTTCCAGAAGTCCAGCCCACAGGTAAGCATGGAGAAGCTTAACTGGTTCAGACGATTCGTAGGACCAGAACTTCCGACTCTGGATCCCTGGTTTTGAGTGTAACGGAAGAGTCTTCCACCCGTAAATCCGGAGTGTGTCGCCTGTGAAACAAAATGATCAAATGTGAAATGACATCTTCCGTCCTAGCTAAGACTGTAAATGCTTGCAGCAGTGATTGATTGAAGGTCATCATAACCATTAACTAAGGCCTGACCACAAACATTCAAGCGATAGTAGTTCACACTACTTTCTAATGTTATCCGCGTATAGCCATGCTGACTTTCCTGTTACCAAAGTGCAGCCAGGGACAGTCTTTAGGTTTCCTATGACATTCATGCTTTCGCCATTTTGAAGTAAACTACTGTAGCATGATGGCTATGGGAATACTGTTTAAAACTGTAAATAATTGAGGGTATAGCACATGGAAAAACTATTTAACAGCTGTCTCTTTAACACTGGTATACAGACACATGGAATACAACACACAAACATACACACACACACACACACAAATGTCTGTGCAAGAGCCCATCTGGCATCAATCTAAACCAGTTGTTTCTGCTTTTATCCAATGTTGCAGCAATTTGCGTTGTTCCTCTCTTTCTGTTTCATGTCATGTGTCTTTGGCATTCCTGCTTGCGGCAAATGTTAACAGCAAGTCTTGTGCATTAGGCAAGGAATTACAATGGATATTTTTCGGGGGAACGCTGATGCTGCGCTTAGTCCTAAACATCACAGGACTGGTGACGTACTGGAGTGTCGACAAACTCCCTCTGATCAAGTGTGAAATGATGATGATGACACAAACAGAAACCGTTTTTTCAACAGTCAGAGACCAATAATTCATAGAAATGTTACTATCAACGAAGTAGATGGAGGAATCTATTTAATGCTTCTCAATCCAAACTATTTTCCTTTTTTCTTGGGGGTTGAATCTGGGTAATTTCAGTCGTGACGGCATGTTTGCAGCAACGGGACCTTTTGGCCGAGCCAAAACATTGCCGGCCTTGAGCTGTTGACTGCTTTCCCATAGTAAACACCAGTTCACCACAGGGAGCCCGTTTGCCTACAGGGCATACAGTTCCATGTCCGCATGGCAAAAGGCAATCTGCAAGCAAACATAGCTGTGGAATAGCTGACATTTGACATCACAACACCTGCGGGTGCCATCGGAGCAGTGAGCAAGCTTATGGCTCTATTATCGCAGGGCTCACCTGACTCTAATGCCAACTGACTTGTAAGAGAGAGTCCTGTGTGAGGGTACATGAGAGGGAGTGGGGTGGTGGGCGGGTGTGGGGGGGGGGGACCGCAGGAAGTGGAGGCAGGATGGCTCCCTAATTATTGGTCCTCACTCACAGCTGAATTTGAGTGCTTTATCCTGATACCACTAGTACTGGCTCAAGTATCTTTGAGCCAGTTTATCATAAGCCAGAGGCACTTCACCGTACCCTAAACTTTAAGCATAGAACAAACACAAAGAAGTAGATACTCTTCGAAGATTTTCATATCAAACATTAATTGCGAAAACGTGTCTGGTGAGTGTTTACATAGTTTTGTTGTTTGAAGGAGTGTTCATCTATTATTCATTTCCTAGTCTAGTGCTATTTATATATTATTGCACAATAAACTGTAGTGGATTTGATTATGTTCAGAGTTATAAGATGTGTTTCATTTGGAAAAGTAATAACACAGATTGTGTTGTTCTGCTGTAATTGTTTGATGTCAAAAGTATGTCAACATTTAAACATAATGAGAATATGTTTGCAATTTCCAGACAGATATATCCGGACAGCACTGAACACATTCTGTTTATGATGTACAACTTTAGTTCAAGTTTTTTTTTGCTCCATCAAAGAAGAGAGTCATCCTAAATAAAGCAACTTGTTAACTCAACAAATAAATAAAATAAAATGTCAAATAAATGCATACAGAACTGCAAAAAAACATACAAGAAGACATTACCCAGCCCTTGATTTGAAGGGCCTGTTTCAGGCTGTGTTTTATGATCCAGATGATAGGGAAAGGGCAAATGGGCTGAATCGCTATAAACTTCACCGCAGCAGTTTAATGTGATTGAGAGATTGTCCATGACAAGTCCGTCCTAAACAATTGTCAATTTACCAGATATACTAAGTGAGTGGAGAGCAAATGACGACAGAGGAAAGTGACATTTACTACGAATGATTAGTAGGTCAGCCGTATTGAACTCAAGCACTTTTGTCAGCTTGTTTCCAAATTCAGTGGACTTGACAATAATTGGAGTGCTTTATTTTTATCCCTTTCCCCACACATAAAAGACCGCCATGCCCAATTAGCTCTAATGGTCTTTTTTCTCTGTCTCTTCATGCTCTTGTAGGCACAAGCCGGCACATTCGGATCATTTGCATTATCCAAAGTGAATCAGCTTTGAAGTTCTGAGAGACTGTGAGGAAAATGAACCCTGCTTATCCTGCATGAAAACATTTTCAAAGCCCATCAATTCCCTGGAACAGATGTACATTATCATTGGATTTGCTTCTTCTTCCTCCCCTCCTGCTCCTGTATTTGTAATCGACTACCTCATGTCCTTCTCATCAACAGCGTTTAGCATCTCGCCACTACAGAGGATCGCCCCCTGCTGGGCCAGCCCTGCACTTCAAAGCGCTCTGCCTACCTGCCCAAAACAAAGCCGAAATACCACGTTACGCCAGCCTTTAATTTCCCGGTATTTATATCCATACCGGTGATAAAGCGCTTTATTCATCATCAACAAGAGGAATGGTCTGTGACCCACCCTGTTATCCCAATAACGCAACATACAGTAACGAGGCCTGCCGAAGCCTTTGAAGAAGAATCAATCTGATCAAGACATGTATCACTTCCAAGGAAAATTAACCCCTCGTCCCTGACTTCTCCTGAAGATTACATTTACATTCAGGGCATTTAGCAGACGCTTCTATCCAAAGTGACTTACAATAAGTATATTTTTCAGAAGAAAGAGAAACAACAATATGCCGCTGTCGGTACAGTAAAAGGATGTTCATAGAACCAAGTGCCAAGCACTAACAATCGCTAGGTTAACCCATTCCCTGGTCCCATCACTACCTTGAGTCAACGATATACCCCCGGTCTTTCAACCCTAAGTGATGCAGGTTTGCAGCAACAAATTGACCTAATTTACGTACTTCTACTTAGCCAGACACAACAACCGTGTGTTTACTAAAGAGCATAATTGTGAGTAATTAAAACAGCCTTCAGCTGATAGAAAATGACCCTCAACAATCCACCCCCCCCCCCCCCCCACTCCAGTAATGCAACCCTGGACTGAGTTGTTCCCTTAAACCAAACAACCAACCATTCTGTCCCATGCCTCACTACAGCCACACCACAACCTTCACCTCTCCTCCAGTCTATCCTCTGAAAGCCCGCTAATCATTTACCCCTAGGTACTCAAAGATTTCCTATAGATCCCAGTGGAAATAGAAAATGCATCAATTATTCTTCAGCACACAGTGAAGGATGTTAACTGTAAGTAAAGGAGAAGCATGGCATATTTTATCCTAAGTACCGCTGTGCTGTGTGCTAGCGTGGCTCCCATGGCTTGGCTGCCCGCTAGTTCTTTTTAGTGTAATGTGCGTGCAGGGTCTCTGAAGGCCCGTCGCACAGTAATTGCTCATTGTAATTGCTGTAAAACAGTGGGAAGTGTTCTCTCATAAATTATGCATTCTCAGCTGGCACAGCAACTTACTAACCCACTGGCCTCCACAGATTCGCCACTCCTGGACAGCAGCAGCGAAATCAATCAAGACCTCAGCGGTGGAGCAGGTGGTGCTGCTGAGAGAGGTGTTCTCGGAAAGCAGGATGGATGGAGCAAAGGACTTTGGTCTCTTTGGTCTTTTAACCTTGTTTACTTTATTCAAGCTCATATTGAATCACGGTTTACCAAATACTAACATACATGTGTGGATGGACAGATGGAAGAACGGACGGCCGGACAGACAACAATATGCCTACTTTTAGTAGTCATGGGGGCCAGAGATTATGGTTGTTAATAGACAGTCATTTAAAAGCAACGATCAAACGACTATTGTCCATTACTTAAAGTTAGTCGTAATGTTCCGATGTTTAGTCGCAAACCAGACAAACCCAGGCGAGCGTTTGAAGTACGGCTCGCTACTTTCTGGGTCCTGATGTGAGCCCACCGGGGTGTCGCGGCGTGACGGAAGCTTCCGCGAGCTCAAAACGAATGAAGAGAAGCGGACACAATACCCGCCAGATGCCACATGTGCGCGAGATGAGGCGGCTTGTCACGGCGATCGCGGTATCACTGGCTTCCCGGGCACTTCTATTTAAAAATGCTGCATCTGAGACGGCCAGGGAGGAGACCACTCGGGGCTCTGGCCCGGACCCAGATAAGCTTCTGAGCCCAGGATGAAAGAGGGTGTGCATGTAGAGTGTGGCGTCGAGGAACAGCTGTGGGCAGGGAGATTCGGGAAGCTTGTGGGGCTCCGTAGGTAGGAGGGATAGAATCTCAAATGCACACACACACACACACAATTCACGTGCACACACACACGCACGCATCCAAACACACTCTCATGCACGCGCATACACACAGAGACGCAGACATGCACACCGGGTCTCTTTGCATCATTGCCTAATTTGCAGATTACCTCATGGAAGGGACTCTCACAAAGCCCCATCGTTTGAATGAGCAGAATTTCATTTTCAGCTCCATGATGCTGCTCAAACGCACAAGGCAGAGATAGTCGTGGAGCTTTGTCGTTTTGTCATGTAACTTTGGTTAGGGTGACACACTCACACACATAGACCTACAGCAGACATACACTTAAATGAAATTAGTATCCATTACATTTGACATAGAAATGTATATGTTCATATATTTGTATGAAGGCCGATTTCTAATTTATATGGCTGAATCCTAAGAGCGATTTAGTGGTTGGACAGGCTTTTCACCTCCACATCAGCTATCGATTATGACCCAAACGTCACGGTCCACCACACAACCAAGTGATCAAGCTCTGTGTGTGACACATAAAAACGGCAAAGAGGTTCGTCGAGGGAAAGTGAAGCAGCAGCACTAATGAGATCAAAACAATAACCAAAAGGAAAGGGAAGTCAACACTCTACTGGCGGTTTGAACCGACCGACGCTGCAGAGAGGAGCACGTCGTTGAACCGGGACCACCCTGAGAGACCGGGCAGCCCTCCAAGTCCTCGTCTGTCCTCTAATTTATCCCCACGACCGTTTCCGTGATCCCAGGTCAGGCGTGGATGTCGACACCCAGAAGGCTTCGTGGGTGGGGGTGAAAAACGTTGACAAAAAGAGTTATAGTGCTGTGGAGCAGACGGAGAAACCGCCGTAAAAGCGCTGTGCGGTGGGGAAGGCTGCGGTATGTAAGGTGCAGCTGTGTTGCGGGGATGGGGGCTGCTGGTTGACGGGGTCCCATGGGACGTCCCGTCTGCCTGGTGCCTCTGGATAAAAGACTGCAGCCTGCAGCTGTGAGCCTGCACCACAGGGGGGGAGATCCAGGACAGGCCTGGCATTCACTGCATTCCCTGTGGGTCCAGAGCACACGGAATCCCACTAAACTGCCAGGCCGCACTAACCTCTAATGTGGTGTGTTCAGTTTGGACCGCCATGAGCAACTCGTTGTTTTACTGCGGGCCCCAGTAGTGCTCAGGAATTCATTCCAACCGAATTTGTTTGGTACCGATCTGTAATTCACTCGTAATGGTTTATTATCGGGCTTCTTAGACCGTTTCTTTCCGTCCCTGGAGTAGCCGAGTGCCAATGCTGGCAGCGCTAGAGACAAATACATGTTGTTGTGTAATGTGTGCGACGGTGGCCATGAGAAGCAGGGAGAAAGCAGTATGTGTGTACCTCCAGAAAACGAAATCTTTCCGATAACTTCCAAAGGCACAAGAAAACACCAGGGTTCCACCGTGGTGTCGACACACCTGTGGTCGCCATTACACCACCTACACCCCCGGGCCTTTCACACCCACACCCACACCACAGCCAGCCTCGGCCAGCCTATATATATATACTGTATAATATAAGAGAGAGAGTTTATCTATGCAGTTTGACCTCACATCGGGTTGCAGGAAGCCTCAAATCTCTCGTCAGGAACACAAGGATGTTGGCGGTGATCGTATTTGACGGATCAAAGACGCGGACGTAACTGGGCGCGCTATCCAAGGAAGGGAGAAGCCAAGCAGAGAAGGGGTTAGAGACCAGGGAGAGACAGGTGAGGGGGAGAGAGGGGGGTAGTGATGGTGACATAGACTGCGGTAGAGAGGGGCGGAGAGACAGGGGAGAGGCAGAGAGGGGGGTAGATTGCAGCAGAGACTGGGGTAAAGACAGAGAGAGAGACAGGGGCACAGAGGGGGAGGAGAGACAGGGACAGAGGCAGAGAGGAGGGGGAGAGACAGGTAGAGAGGGGGATAGCGACAGGGGAGAGACGGGAGGGACGGGAGAGAGGCGGGTGGAGATGGGGCTAGATACAGAGGGTAGAGACAGAGGTAGATACAGCGCCAGAGACAGGGGGAAGAGACAGAGACAGGGACAGGGGAGTGAGTTATGGGTCTGGTGGTTATGGGGAGGAGGCCACTACCAGTCACCCAGCACCAGCGGAGGAATGACAGCTGAAAGCCTCTGGTCCCCTCCAGGCGGTCTAAGTCACAGACACACAGGCTGGTTGGCTGGGCGCTGGGGGGGGGGGGGACACATGCTGCGCTGATAGAGCCCCTGACAGCTGGGGGACACGGCGGGTCCCACCGGGAGACACAGGTCATCTGGAGCCGGATGACAGCAGTGGGCCGAGAGGAGTGGAGCAGGGGCACAGAGGGGCAGGAGGCCCAGCTCGCTCTGATAGGTTTGTTGGCCGAGGCGCCCCGACCAATCGTGTCGTCTGGAATAGGTTCGGAATTGGAATCAGTTTGTTTTGAATGGTCAAGCTGGTGTTTTCATAGTTTTTTAGCTGGGTTTTACACACGTTTTATTTAGTTATTGGGCAGAGACGGTAAAGAATATGACCCGACATTCATTGGTTGTCCACAAGACCGTTTTGAGGGTGTTGATTTGCGTTCTATGGACCGCACCATCTTTTAAGATTTTTTCTATATTCAAAATTTCAATATCAATAATATTCAATCCTTAATAACCTTTTCATTAAACAAAACTGTCAAACGGGAAGTATCAAAATACATAATATAGGCAAGAACTAACCACTGAGATCTTAAAAGAACAAAGTAATGAGTCTTATTTTATGAGAATTAAATCCCTTTTTTTTTTAATTTACTTTTTTTACTTCATCAAACCAACACGGACCGCCTATAGGCTGTTAGAGGAACTACAAGTTTGCCTCTACAGTGAACTACCTATAGGCCATTAGTGGAACTACACGTTAGTCTACACGCTGTGTAGACCAACGTGTTGTTCCACTAACGGCTTATAGGTGGTTCAATGTGTGAACCACCAAAAGCCGTTAGAGGAACTACATGTTAGTCCCTTCTTGTCTCATTTATCTTTAAACTCATAGATAGGAACATTGAGCTTTTAATAAATAGATTGCTTGAACACAGAATCTTCAAAATAAGTATTTTGTTAGAAGCGGTTTTTGTATACACTGTTCTAATATGGCAATTAATGGGCAATCGTTTTAAACGATTAGTCAGTTTAGTCACACAGATTTTCAGTAAAGATGTTAACGCACACATAATGAACACAGATTTCAGAGTTGGGAGTCAGACCATATATTATTAAGTATAAGGCTATTCATCATGAATCCTAATGCAGAACACAAAGCCTAGCACATAACATCTTATATAAATAACCAGATTATAATACAAACATGTTTGATATATGCCTTTTGAAATATGCACTGCCAATGACACCCATGCATTTCACAAGGTGCTTTCCTTGTACTTAGCTTCCCTGTTCTTATTATAAAAGTGCCATTGGTACAGAGTCCTGCTGTTACATAGAGAGCTGAACATTTGGGTATCATTACCGGCAGGCTGCAAAGTTAGTTCTAGTATAGCCATTGGACCATTTCTAGTCTGTAGTGGTCAGATTTTTCTGTATCTACAACAATGACGATCATATGATGTGTTTTACAATATTCTTTTCAAAACAACACTGCTAGTGGTCTTACAAAATGTGACCTGTGTGAGAAATGAAAGCATAAAATTGTGAATACAAAAATGTTTCAATATTGTCACACTGTCAATAAAGCTTATCCATTTTTATAACAACTGTACATAACATATGTACAAAATATGTGAGCTACCAAATTAAAGGAACTTTTTAGCACTTATATACTGCAGATTGAGCTTGGCATTTCATCTTTACAAAAAAAAGTCATTTCAAAAGGAACATGTCGACATGGATTCGATGTCACCATAAAATTACAATTAGAGGTAGCAGCAGATTTGGGATTTCTCAAACAAAGAAAAAACTTTCATTTTCAGTTTCATTTTTGCTTTTCGGGGAATCTGGAGTCTTATGTTCTTAAAGGTTGGGTATGGAATTCTCTTTTTTGGCCAGTTTTGCAAAATTACTTGAAATCCTTATCATAACCCTTACCTTACAGCCACTGAGTTAGAAGTACTGACATGAAAATTGAACAAGTCAATCATCTGTGGAACGGGCAGGGCTCGAAAAACTCCAGCCAATGATTGCCAGACCAAACGAGTGGCATTGGACAGTAAGTACGTCAATCAAACGGTCGTACTGCACTCTCGCTCCCCACGCGTGACCCCTTCGTGCATGTACTCAAAGCTCATGACCCAGAGCAAGCTTCTGTTTGTTGTTATCCTGCGGTAGCTACTGGAGCTAGCTAACAAGCTAATGGCTCGCTCTCGCGCATCTGTGTTTGCTCGTGCATGATTGCGCCTCCATGTACTTGGAATGGGTGGAGTCAGAGTCAGCGTTGAAGGAGAGGGGGTAGGACCATTTGAGTTGTGTATTTTCAAAATCTGCTGGCGTTCTGCAAATCCCATACCCAACCTTTAATATATAGTTTAGCTTCAACTCCTGTCTGACACACATCAAATACTACTGCACCTTTAAACTGGCTTCAAGTGGTTTTTCAACAGTGGCACAGGTATCAGAACACACGCAAACAGATTCCTTCACCTCATGCATGCACACACACACACAACCACACACACACACACACACACAACCACACACGTAATTGTGCACGCCAACATGCACACCAGCAGTCATAATGTCACACACAACACTCAAGACACACTGTGCCCATGTTCACTTAGTATATTCCTTCCTTCAATATTAGTTATTCCTATATACAGTACATCAGTCTCTTCTTCATCTTCTCCTCCTCTTCTTCCTAATATTCCATCGGTTTCACACAACTTGACTCCTGGGTCAGAAATGATCATGTGTCTGTGCTCGGAGCGAACCGGTTCAGAACCAGATTGGGATCTGGTTCTGAACCAGATCTGGTTCTGGTTCTAAACCAGATCTGGTTCTGGTTCTAAACCAGATTGGGATCTGGTTCTGGGCAGAGGAACGGGAGCCGTAAGGTCAGACGGTCTGCCAAGGGTTCAGACTCTCAGTAGACCACCGAAGTGCGATCCTCGGTCCCCTTCCATTGGCAGTATGGTGTGAAATAATTACATATAAATATGCCCAAAGTCCAGAGTGGACTTAACACTTAAAATGCACGTGTTGAAGATGAATTGTTCTGTGGTTCGTATTGAAGCTTTGTGAGCTGCACGACCGAAACGTACCACCTAGCTTAGCTTCTCAGCATCGACTCTCGGCTTCGATGCAGGAAGCACGTCTGCACCGAGTTTGTTAGAAAATAAATGTTTCAAAATATATATTATGTTGACAAAAACATATCACTTTCCACCCTGTAGCATTCGACACAGTTTGAGATATATTACAAAATTATTTAGAAACCGGAACAATACGACAAATCGGGCAATATCATAAAACCGGAACGGATCCAGTAGGCCTCAACGGACCGTGACAGCGCTTCTGTGGTCTCCCCTTCCCAGCCTTCGCGCCCCCCCCCCCGATAGGCTGCCTGATGTGCCTCGCCCCTGGCCGCGTGAGGTCCAGATCACGCCCCTCCCCAACACTGGATACCAGCGTCCCCCGTCCCTGAGACCAGTCGGACCTCGCCAGGGTTCCTGCTGGTCTCTCTCCCCGACGGCCGGCTCCAAGGCTCCACCTCCGCGGGGCCACTTGCTACAGTCCTGGCTGGCTATCACCGGACCCCTGGAGTCCCAGTCCGCGTCACGCCCCCCTTCCCCCCCCTCCCCGACAGGGCGGCGAGCTCGGGGAGGCCTTCGAGGGCGGGTGGCGACGACGAGGCCTCAGGACTGGTAGAAGTGGTGGTAGTGGTGGTGGTGTTCGTGGTGGTGGTGGTGCTCGTGCCGCTGCACCACCTGCCCCAGCCCCCCGTCGTAGAGCAGCACGCCGGGCACCTCCCTCGCCGGCTCCTTGTCCGCCGCGGGCCCCGGGGGGGCCACCGCCGCACCGGGGCCCAGCGAGCGGTAGCCCTGGCTCTCCTTAGCCCGCTGCTTGTGTTTGCGGTAGGGGGCGGCGGCCTGGTGGGGCGGGGCCAGGCCGGACAGCGCCGGGGCGGGGGGCGTGCCGCGGCTCCTCAGGGCCCGCCCCCCAGCGCCGGGCGGGGCGGGGGGCGTGCGGCCCTGGGTCTTGGGGGAGCGGGGGCCGCCGTGCTTCCCCGGGTCCGGGCCCCGAAGCCGGGCGGGGCAGGGGCTCTCCGGGATGGCGGGCTCGGCGGTGGTTTGCGAGCGCCGGTGGTGGGGGGGGTAGGAGTGGCCGTTCTGGGGCTCGTGGGAGCGGGAGCGGGCCTGGTTGGTGGGCCGCGTCTGGGTGGGCTCGGGTTTGGGGGGCTCGGTGCTGGTGGCTGAAGAGGAGGAGATACAGGCGCTACAATCACTATTATTATTATTAAAGGTGACATATTAAACCACCAGGTGTGAGTGGGATTAGCCGTTATCCGTCACACATCTCAGTGGACGCAACCCACCTATGGTGTCAGAAGAGGCACATTTTCAAAATGGCTTGTAACGGCTAACGCACTCACGCCTGGTGGCATAATAGTCGCCTTCAAATGCAGTTCGTTGTACGAAACCGATATCAAGTACAGTAAGAAACGGATGATCAGGCTCCAGTTTAGATTCCTAAAATCCACCGTTCCCTCTTTCTGTGGACACCGCAGTTATTCAAATCTACAGCGAGCAAACCAGAATAAAAAAAATACCCTCAGAACGCTATTACGCAAGAACCATCTCGTTCCAGCTGCTCACTAATGACCCTTGGCTGGAAAGCCCCGTAACCACGGCCACCCCGTGTGTGAGCGCACACCCTTAACTCGACCAGACAAGACGAGCAGATCTCTGTTAGCGCCGGACCAACAGGGGCACGCATTCAAATAATCACCCTGTCATCGCTGACAGGCGGATCAAGGCGGCTCCTTACAGAGAGCTGGCACTGTGGAGCGGCGTGGCCTGGAACACTTGACGTATTGTGGCTGCCCGGGCCCAGATGTTGGTTCTGGCCCGCCTCACAATGGGCTCGCAGTTCAGCCATTGGCTCCAAACAGGTGCTGCGGTAATTAGGGACCCTGGAGGATCATCAAAGAGCAGAGCTCTCTCTCTCTCTCTCTCTCTCTCTCTCTCTCTCTCTCTCTCTCTCTCTCTCTCCTCTCTCTCTCTCTCTCTCTCCCTCCTCTCTCTCTCTCTCTCTCTCTCTCTCTCTCTCTCTCTCTCTTCTCTCTCTCTCTCTCTCCCTCTCTCTCTCTCTCTCTCCACCCCTCTCTCTCTCTCTCCACCCCTCTCTCTCTCTCCACCCCTCTCTCTCTCTCTCTCTCTCACCTCTCTCTCTCTCTCTCTACCCCTCCTCTCTCTCTCCTCTCTCTCTCTCTCTCTCCACCCCCCTCTCTCTCTCTCTCTCTCTCTCCCCCTCTCCTCTCCTCTCTCTCTCCCCTCTCTCCTCTCTCTCTCTCTCTCTCTCTCTCTCTCTCTCTCTCCTCTCTCTCTCTCTCTCTCTCTCTCTCTCTCTCTCTCTCTCTCTCTCTCTCTCTCTCTCTCTCTCTCTCTCTCTCTCTCTCTCTCTCTCTCTCTCTCAGCCTAGGGATCCACTCACCGGTCCCGAAGCGTGAGGTGTAGTTCTCGATGCCAGCCAGGTCCAGGTAGTGGTTCCTCCGCTCCAGGTTCTCGTCCACGCTGTGTGGCTGGCAGGGCGGCCGGCCGGGCTGGGCTGCCGGGACGGCGGGCTGGGCATGGTGGTCCGAGTGCTTGCGCCTGTGGGCGTTGAGGGGCGCGGCGGTTCTGGTAAGGCGGCAACGCTGGCCGGCTGTGTGCTCGCTGAGCCGCACGATGAGGGCGCCAGGGAGGGACGGACGGGCGCAGCAGCCGCCGCCCGTGACGGCCCGTCTGTGGGACGAAGAGGGCGAGATCGTCAGGATTTGTCGTTTTTATTTTTTTAAGCGAAAAAAATCAAGCCTGGGAATCAAAGGGGGGGATTTAATTTCATTTTATGAGCGCATAGAGTTCTCTTAAATGTGTTAGGGTTGGTTTCCAGTAATGACTGTAACTCTTTCGTGTTTAAACGACTCCCTCGTGCTTCGGAATCGATTTCATTATACGTACGCTCCCAGTGCTCTAGGAACATGAGGCCTCATATAGTTCATGTCCTTTGGACCTCCACTCTGAGTGGATCACGCTGAAGGAGAACTTGCCTTATGAGAGCTCTGGACTTCTTGTCTTCACTCTTGGGATCTTCTATACACTTGTCGCTTTTCGGTCGGGTGTGGGACATTTCTGTGTGTGGGAGGGAGACAGAGAGAGAGAGAGAGAGAGAGAGAGAGAGAGAGAGAGAGAGAGAGAGAGAGAGAGAGAGAGAGAGAGAGAGAGAGAGACCGAGAGAGAGAGAGAAAGAGAGAGAGAGAGGGAGGCCATTATCAAAGAGTGCTCCACCGAGCAGCCACACTGAACACATTAACACAGTCTCACAAGCCTCACAAGAACCTTTGTTCTCGGGCTTTTACTTTGAAGATCTATAGGCGGGGAAAAAACAACAATGCTTCATTTATTCTATTTTTCACTCCAGGTCTCACATGACACTGGAGTGAGAAAAGAATGAGAAAGCGGGAGTAAGAAAAACCGAGCCACTGCAACACAAATAGTTTATTAAGCGTGCGAGATCTGAGGTGGTTTGAAATTAGCATGAAGAGATCCAGACGCATTTCAAAGCCACCGCCGTTTGAATCAGTGTGTGGATATGAATAGCCAAAACAAAAGAAGGCAAACCCGCCAATATACTCCTATTAAAAAGAAAA